>PVKE010007614.1:0-50145 GCA_004027555.1 Craseonycteris thonglongyai
AGACTTCAGGTCTTAAACATGCCAAAGAAAGGGACTATTTTAGAGGATAATTCAGAAGTGCACAGCATTTATGCACCACTTTCTGTCCAAAATATCCACCCCTTTTGCAAATTTTAACTCACAATTTCCAAAGATAAAATAATCGCTGTCATCATCACCTTCATCTTATCTTACAAAATTCTTAATAAAAAATATTTTTCTCTAGAGCTGTTACCATAAAAGCTTTCTTTTTTCGAGGTCTATAATATTCCCTATTTTTTTTAATGATCCATTCATTCACCAGCCAGTCCATTCATCTATCAACCTACCCAACAACGTATCCCTCAGTCAGTCAACAAACACCCATACAGAGATCCTGTGATAATGCCAATGATAAGCCAAAGGGATACAAAGACAGAACACCAGGCTTCTCAAGGGTGGTGAGTCAGATCCATAAACAAGTTATTATATCAACATGGAAAGAGTTACAACTGACGAGATGAAATAAGGAAGAAGCAACTCCTTAGCTTTTTCTAGACATGTTTTAAGAGGCATTAAGAAAGCAGTGGCATTTTCATTGAACACAACAGGATAGGATGGAGGTCACTAGGTTACAGGGGAGAAGAAGCCGTTGAGTCACAAGAAGTAGCATAAGCAACGCTTCCGCGGAGTGGAGGAACTGAACGCCTTCAGGAAACACCAAGTAGCCCAGCCTGGCTAGAGTGCTTGCAGGTGGCAAATGGTGGTGCTCAAGGTGGAAAGCCGCAGCAGCGGGCAAAGTGCAAAGAACCTGGTCCTCCACAACGCAGTCCACCTCGGCCCGCAACTGAGGTTTTGCCAACTCAACTCCATGTGCTAGAAGCTTCCTGTGGGGAAATCTAGAGTGTGTGCCTCACCGAAAGGCCTTCTGATTTAACAACACATCATGCAGGCTCAGGAAGTGCACGTGCAGGTCCGGGCTCAGTGCCTCTTTCTGGTTCCTTCGGGCTAATTGGAAACCAGGGGGAGAAAATAAGGGGGCCAGAGTATCGATGTGCGTTTCACTGGGTGGAAGATTCTAGTAGAGTGAGGCAGCAGGCAAGGTACCAGTTAAGATCCGCTGTAACAGTCCAGTTCCTGATATTAATAACATCATTCCTTTGCTATTCATTCACTCAGCCAACGTGACACAGCACTTAGGACGTGCAAAGCTCCGAGCTAAACGCAGAATCAGGCCGTGCAATCTTGTCTTCACGGAAAGTCCACCGGGTCGCTTTCTGTTTGGTTGTTTCTGTTTCCATCTCCCTTTCATTGATCCACTTCCTGAAGAAGCAACACCCCCTCTTTTAAATGCCATCATCTGCTCGCCTGGAATGCTGAGACAGGGCCAGGCGTGCTGTGTGCGTGCCGCAAATGTGTGTGATGACATGCGCTTCACGACTCACCACGCTGTTTTGTAACTTAGCCGGGCAACAGAGAAGGGCTGTGATTTAAACAACACACCATCCCGCTCCCGTAGTGCCAGCCGCACAGCCCGGAAGCCAAGGCTCCAGGCGTGGGAATGGGATGGCGGAGAAGGCACCAGGCCTGCACGCTGCTGTGCACACGAGAGCTGCCCGCTCTGAGAGCCTGCACGGCCCACACCGGCCAGGCCCGAACCGGAGCGGCCCCGGGTCCGCCGTTCTGTTCCCGTCACCATCAGAGACACGGTGTGCATTCTGAAGTGAGAGACACACAGTTCACCACTTGCTTAGAAATACGTTTGGGGGAAGCCAGGATGGCTCAGCGGGTTAAGCGCTCGCTTTGCAGCCCCGGGGACCGAGGATCGAATCCCACCACCAGCCTGTGTGGACCCATGTGCTGAACTGGGGTGCACTTCCCATGCAGGAGGCCCCCAGTTTGGTTCTCATGCCTCAGTTCTGCCCCTGGCTCGAGGGGATGTGCCTTCTGTGCGGGAGGCCCCCAGCCCAGTTCCCGCCCTGTGTGGCCCCCGCCCACCTGTGTGGAATGAAACCATGTGGAAAACCGATGACGTACAACTATGGAGACTGCTCTGGGCCCTCCCCCTTCTCTCTGTGTCTCTCTGTCTCTGTCAAAAATAATAAAATAAATCTTTAAAAAATAGATAAATAAATTTTTAAAAGAATGTATTTTCTTAATTGATTATGAGGGAAAGCTATAGGGAACTTTATATGCCTATTCCTCAGAACATAAAACACATTCCATGGATTCCTTACAAGTTTATAAATTCTCTTAAAAGAATTGGTGATAAGGTCTCATCAAAGGCTGGTCCAAGTGAATTCTTGGTCTTCTGTTCTATGTACTACTCTGGACCTGTCGTACCCACTTCAGGCTGTGACTTCTCTTTCTCACTTAGCTCTTTTGTTTTTAAAGAAGCTGAATTCTGTTATTTTACCTATGCACTATCTAAAATTTGATTTCTTTTCGCCTTCATTATTTCACATTTCCATATTGCTTCCCTTTATCTCTCCAGTTCTCGGTAACTCAGATTCACTTGCATCATTTTTAGCGTTCTGTTATTATCGTGTTTCCTCACTTAACAGTGCATTGTAAATACCCTCTAAGTCGTGTGCTCTCCATTAAACAGATCAAGCTCATTTGTCTTAAACGAATGCATAAGACTCGCTGAGAGGAATTTATTACAAGTTACTCAAAAGTTCCATTTTCCTATTTTTGAACAGATACTTAACATTTTGTCTTTTTTTTTTAACCACTATAAAAATGTTGCAATATAATTCTTGTGTATATACACTTGGATACTGATATTTTTATTTCTGAGATAAATTCTTATAATTAGGATTCCTGACTCAAAAGGTATTTTAATTTCAATAGGAATTACCATGCATAAGTCAATCTTTGTTTAGATAAAAAGCTGCAACAATTCAAATATTTCTGCATCTCAAACAGCAGTAGGAGTTAGCACACATTTAAATTTGTGTCAATCAGATGAATATAAAGTGATATCTCACTGCTATTTAAATTTGCAATTCTTTGATCACTAAGGAAATCAGGCATCTTCTCCTAAGTTTAAAGGCCGTCAGAATGTTTTCTTCTGTGAATTGTTTATTCATATTCACTACCCATCCGTCCATTAGTTTGTTTTCATTAGTTATCAATTTGCACAATTCTATGTATAATCTATCTTCATTTGTTTGTAGGAGGCATTGCTAGCCAGTTATCTAGAATTAATGTTGCCCTTCTTCCCATAAAAGAACTCTAGTGTTAAGGTTGGAAATATGCACAGATTAAAGAAACAAAAACAAGACAAACTGCATTAACCAATCTCCCATTTAGCTGGGACAGACTCGGTTATGGTGAAAGAAATAGAAATGGACGTTGAAGGGTGACTTGCAGGCAATTTCTTTTAAGAGATGCAAACTTAGCAGGCCTGAACTTTCGCTTTCACCCTTCCTACCTTCTCCTTCCTGGAAACCGAATCTAATAAACCACTCCTCATTTAACGTTCTACACCATCAATGATCCCTTGGATTTACGACCCATTCTCCAGCATGGGGAATCTCCTTTCTCAGTCTTTGTCTCCTTTCTACACTCAGTACACTCGCTACACAAGGATCCGCAATCACACAAGACTGCCTAGTTCGTTTATAAGCGTGGTGTCGCATGATGTCTATTGAAAAATGCATACCCATTACAAACCACAAGACATTCGCCTGTAAGCTCCTCCCTTATCGACCAGTTCACTTAACTGGGTCACAGGAATGGGACGTTCATTATGTCAGGAGAGCTTCACTGAATTGGGACAGCCTCTTACACAGACACAGGGAAGAAAGCGCACAATCAGAAGAGCCACTCAGTGGTGACTTCAGGGGCTTGCTGCTCCCTGAGCTCTCAAACGCTTACCTTCTGACTTCCTGTCACACGGAATAAAGGAAGACACCTACCTTGTTCAAGGCAGTTATCCAGGTTCTCGGTTACAACCCCTCGCAATCCTACTGGGCGTATTTCATCACAACATTTCCCAGACACGGTGCCATTTAAGTATCGAAAACATTTCTTTGAACATTTATGTTGACAATTACCTTTTGGTAGTATAACATCTGGGATTCCTGTTTTGGTCAGAAATGGTTCTACCAATCACTAGATGGTAGGTACAGTCCAAATTTTCTTCCAATATTTTTGGTACTTTAATTTTTTTTTACCTTTCAGTCTTTAAGTCATTTGGATTTTTCTTATTTTTCATTAAGTGACATAGATAACCAACATTATTTTCCTCCATATGAATGGTGGGTTGTCCTACCAACTGTCAAATAAATACTTTCCATCACTCCACTAAATTATAACAGTTCTGTAATTAGTTAAATTCTCATGTATGCTAGAAACTATTTCTGGGCGATTCTTCACTTCCTTTCATCTATGTGACCATTTCTATGCCAGACTTACATTTTTTTTATTACAATGGTTTTATATTTAAATTGTAAAGTCTAATAATCCTTCCCGAGAGTCTTTTTTTTTAATATTTCTGTCGACTATTCTTAGATATCTGTACACTATAGTCTGAAAGGCCATTTTTGAGAAATGAGTGAATCAACTACCACTCATGCAAACAAGCAAGCTACTCATTAGCCAACCAATAAGCACTTACTCAATCCATGTAGTGTGTGCAATATTGCAAGGCCATCACATGAACTGGAGAACTGTCCCTCGTCTCCATATTCCCTTAACTTTAGGGAATTTGTACTCTACTAGAAGATGCAAACTAATATACTCAAAGGTGTGGAAAAGTATGAAACACTATAGTTTGGTATGCTATTGCATGATAAACTGCAAGAAACACAAGTGATGGTTTCTATGGCCAGGAAAGACTAGAAGGTGACTTTCAAAGGATAAGGTATATTGGATAAGGTATAAAAGAGAGCAAAATCGTAACAGGTCTCAGGAAGAAAAAGAAGGAGAGCGAGCATGACAGGACAGTGGAAAAACAAGGAGAACAGCCTGGGAGGAATGAGGGACGAAATTAAAAATAATGTTAGCCTGGGGAGGCAAGCACAGCTTAGCAGGTTGAGTGTTTGCCTTGCAACCATGTGGTCTGGAGTTCAATTCCCAGCCCCAGCCCATGCAAACCCGTGTGCTGAACTGGAGTGTAACTGGTATCTGCTAGGGATGGCTCAGCAGAGAAGGTTCTCACCTCCCATGCAGGAGGCCCCTAGTTTTGTTCCCACCCCCTTCAGCCCCATACCCACCTGTGAAGAATGAAACTATGTCACCACTAATGACATACAACTATGGAGACTGCTCTGGGCCGTCGCCCTTCTCTCTCTCTCTCTCTCTCTCTCTCTCTCTCTCTCTCTCTCTCACACACACACACACACACACACACACACACACACTTTCTCTCTTTCTCTCACCTTCTCTCAAACAATAAAATAAATCTTTAAAAAATAAAAAAGGCCTGTTTTCTGAAAAACTGAAGTAAAAAGAGTCAGCTTTAAAAATACATAAGCTTGTAGAGTAAGAGAGAATTACTAAGGATAATAGGGGTATCAGGAAGAGAAACAGATTAATCATTACAGAAAAAAATGAACATCTTTAAAATATTTAGAGCCATTATACACTTATTCTAAATTCAACATGTTATGAAAATATGTAAGCAGTCTTACTCCTGAACACTTGTCACAGATCTTAAATTATTGAGTTCAGTATGAAGTAAGAACTTTCCTTTTTTTCACTATCCCTCTCACCCACTGAAACTTGATATATGAATGTCAACTCTCTTCCTCTAATGATTACCTTCAAGGTAAATGTGCTTAAGCAACTGTGTGGCTGGGTCAAGCAGAGGACGAGAAAACCCTTTTGGGACCCAAGGAAAATGTCTGTCGTCTTTCAGTTGCAGGAGGGCAGTCGCACCAGAAGAGGCTCCTGTGCTAACTCCGTTCTGCACTATGTTTTTCAACAGATTTTCTCGTCTTCCCCACGTGGGGTTGACGCACAGTGAGTCCGCGTGTGGCTGTGGCGTGCTGAGCCCTGGGGAAGGGGTGACTCACACGTCCTAGTTTAAAAGCACAGAGTACTTCTGCCTTTAGGGTCGTTGCTGCTTCAGCTTAATAGTCCAGTCACAGGCTTCTCTCTCCATCTCTCTTCTCTGAAAAAGATGAGTTCCCCTAGAGGCCAAGGCAGGGCAGACGCACGGCGCTCTGCACGGGAAAGAGGGTGCACACAGTACCCGGAACTCTGAAGACAGTGGCGGCCAAATGGTTGAATGGTAATCTGCTATGCGACATCTCGGAGAACAAAGATTAGGTACAAAACATTTGGTGGCAATAACCAATAACAAAGGATCAAGAGAGCAGAGAAGGTTAAGGGCACTGTCCCCATCAGAAGAACGTGCCCAGGATTTGCCTTCCTGAGCACTGGGCTTTGAATGCCTGAAGGTCAAGGTGGATCACCCACCATAAACTGTCAAATGAAGGAGGCTGTTTAAGGTGAGCAGGAATCTCTCACAGTCAGGGAGGGAGACACAGAGTCTGAGCGTCCATGGGGAATGCTGAAGTACATCACACTTAGCTTCTCACCCCTCATCGCAGGGACTGACCCTCAGAGAAGAAGCCACCACACAACGTGAGCAGCTCAGTCGTCCCCAGTTTCCAGTGACATATCTATGGGTTTTACTTTGGTGCTGAGTCAATGAGTAGCATATTGTAGGAAGTTCTAAGAAAATTTAAAAAGTCTTCCAAAACATATCATATGGCCAGTTACGGTGTCATTCACATCATTTAAAAATAGCACAAGCTAGGCTATTGATACACATAGGAGGGGTCAATTTTCAAACTATATATATATATATATATATATATATATATATATATATATATATATATATACACACACATACATATATAGTGCTTAAACAGTAATCGCACCATAAAATCGCTTTACATCTCCCAGCATACACATCGACATGAGAACTACTGTTGTGTACAGGAATCAATACCTTCATTCATGCTCCAGAGTGAGTGGGAGGATTAAAGGAAGTTCACATTTTCTGAGCACCTACTATGTGCCACGCACATTGCATAAATCATTTTACACAATCTTCATAGCAAACTTGAGCCTTCAGGATGAGCATATTCACTATATAGACCAGAAAATGAAATTTCAGATGGGTGTAACATCTTGCTCAAGACCCTAAACTTGACAAATTAACAGCAACAAGGAAGAAATACAGAACAAAACTGTCCTTTAAAAAATCTATTCTATATGCTCTTTCTAAGAAAAGTTACAATAACACAGTCACTGCCAATCTTACTAATCCTTGGGTCTCTAAAAATACCCTTCTTCATATTTGGGTCAATATCATTCTCACTCCTCTGAAATAAAAATCTCCTAAATAAAAAAAAATCATGAGCATTTTCAATATAGATGAGATGAAGTGAGAGTCTACCTTAAATTCTCAGTTACTATATTCAAAGTATCAATGACATTAATTCTGATAAATTTCCATTTTCTACAGATGGACTTTTGTGTGACTCACCATAGAATCTTGGGGAAATTGGCCCATTTTTATCAGCACAACAATAAGAGTAAAGAGAAAAACAGGAAATGGACCAGGATGGATGTGTCATTGATGAAATTAGCTTTGACCCTCGAACTGAAAATAAGCCAGCTTGTTGAAAGCTATCTGTATTAACTCTTAACTACTCCAAATTTCTAGGCATTCTTCTCCCCACTGCAAAGACGAAGTTTTAAGTACCGGTACAATACAGCCCAGTATCAGTAACACATCCTTTGTATTATTTCCAGACATACTTGATTTAGAAGAAATTATTGTAAAATAATATGTGAACCCCCTCCCCCACCCAAAAAAGTTAAGGAGTAAACTTGTGTTAGAATTAAAGGTAGCTGCAAAAGAAACAGTAGAACTGCATACATTTTAATATGGCAGCATGTCGAATATTCTCTCCCTGATCCCCAGTTGCACTGAGACGGCCATTTGTAAATCATTTTTAATTGTCTTATTAAGCAGCTTGTAGTGCAGCAATCAAAAGAGTGTGGTGTTGTGAGACCAGACATCTCCATCGGGCACGGATCAGCAGTCAGGATAATAGAAGACGCAGGATTATATAAGCAGTTATGGTCAGCAGGGAAGGTGATTCAGAGAGAAAGTGGTATGTGATTGGTTCTGAAGACATGCTGATCTCAGACAATATGAAACCTGGCACCACGGTTCCAGGAAGTGGAGACCCCGTCCCCACACACGCATACACGTCAGCCGTGTGCAGCCTAATGACCCCATTGGGAAAAGCCAACTGTCAAAAGCAGTGATCGCTTTGCAAGGAGAAACGTCTCATCCAGTGCTCTGAATCATGACATAAAAGGTACTATTTGCAAAGCAGGCCCCAGAAGTCGAGTTGGTTTTTAGCTTTCTCTGTGAAGCAGTCACAGAAACTAGATCAGGACGTGGGATCGTTGTTGTAACGAGAATATACCAAAGTGCATGAGAGTCCAATCTTTCTTTGAGGCAAAAATGTAACTGTAATTCCATGAAGACAATGATCTGAGGTGAGTACACTGTGTCACAAGTTTGTGATTCACAGTTACGACATCCTTAGATCCCAAATAGATCAAGGATTCTTTCTCATTCCCCGACAAGAGTGTCTTACACTGCCCTAAAGTATCCCAGGGAAAAGTAGCAAACTTCTGAACTAATTATTATGCCACTTCAGACAGTAGAAAGAGCCGACAGTCCTGTCATCAGAAGAGGGACTGGACAACCACATGGCGGGCGCCTAATGAAGGGATCCCATGAATTCCATTACTCTTCATAAACCACTTCTCACTACACAACAGCCATTTTCAAGTCAACCATGAAGAATTTCCCCCCAAATCAGAAATGTTCAAATTTTAAAAGCATATGATTAATGGCAGTGTATTTATAAGCACATTAAAGATAATTCTGGTTTAATATATGAGAAAAAAATGTCCGATCTCCTGGATTTATAGTTGCATACACATAATTTCCTTTGTTTTTCTCTTGATTTCCTAGCCATGGGCAAAACCATTTTAAGTCTGTTTGCATGGGCATCAGACCTTCTCTAGAAAAAGAAACCATACAAATTTCAGTAAAGACACTGTTGGTCAAATGTTGCAATCGTCTTAGAAAACTCAAGATGTTTATATATTTTTCTGAACCCTGACCTGTTAATTTTCTTTAGCATGAGATTGTGACAAGTTTAATTAGACAACAGTATAAATAACCTCCTTTGTGGGAAACAGGTATAAACAAATTAAAATATGAGAAGGATTTCCCACATTGGTATTTTCTCTTCTCTATAAGGGACAGCCTCTTCTCCCCCAAAGGATCCTCTTTAGATTTTACCACGGGTGTAGCATTTTAGAAACATTTTGGTACAGTATCTCAGAAATTTCTTCATAAAAATTATGATTCCCAAAGCAACCATATCCTATAATTTTTTCTAAAGTTCTTAAACACAGAAAAATTAAAATGATTTAACCAGACACATAAGCCAAACTGATTAAATATTTATCTTTACAATGAAAATGGAGGAAACAAAACAGCATATTTCTATAAGCACCGATGTCACGTTTTTATAGTTAGGAATTTGTCCAGGATGATCTCAGCTTGTTGGCTGCAGGCTACATATAGCATCCCTAAGCTTTGTCTTGAATTATCAGTAAGGTATATCTACGCGAATAGACCAAAGGCTGTGTGCGTAGCTAGAGCAGACATATAAATTACTGCTTGCAGGCATATCTTGAAAAAAAAGAAGTGATGAGTGACAGATCTAAAGCATGATGAGAGGAATTATGCATAAAACTTAAGTCAAAAAAGTAGTCATGGGAAAGAAGAGAAATAACCGGGTAGGTAAAACACTAGATGGGAGTAGGTAAGGAAGACGAGGCAGAGAACAAGGAAGCAGGCTCAAGAGTGCTAGCTGAACGGGTTCCGTACGGGTCCACAATTTAAAGGAGTCACAGGACCAGCCAAGGGTACAAGTACTACTGTTGCAGTGTCGCTGCCATTATTATTTTATGACAACTCTTTTCAGACAAAGAGTACTCTTTAAAAGGACATGAGAGGAACATGATTTTATCCTCATTGCGCCGTTTTTCTAGTTCATTAAATAAAAGAAATTGATTTGGCAGACCTAATTTTGTCATTAAAAAGCTTATCATGGTTGTCTGTAATGAGTTAAGTAAACTGGCAGTAATTCCGTGACAATATTTACATGGCTCATACTAGGGGACTTCTGCTTACTACATTAAATAGGGGAAACGAGAAAGAGATCATTTAAAATGGTGAATGGGGTGTACCAAGGGCAAGGAGGAATTCAGACATGGCAGGCCATCACAGTGTGTATCATACTGGTGCTATTTGCATCTCCCTTAGCATAGAAGACACTTTGGCAAATAACTTCAGTAAGAGTGGTTCCCATGAATTCTGGTCCATCTGTCTTGCAAAAGGCAAGTAATCTACTGGTATCAAAAAGGTAGCTAGGGGAAGCCGGATGGCTCAGTGGGTGAAGCGCTCACTTTGCAGCCCCAGGGACCGAGGATCGAATCTCGGCCCCGGCCCGTGTGGACCCATTTGCTGAACTGGGGAGTTCCTCTGGTTCAGTTCTCTATCTGTCTCTGTATCTCTCTCTCTCTCTCTCTCTCTCTCTCTCTCTCTCTCTCTCTCTCTCTCTCTCTCTCTCTCTCTCGTCAAAAACAATATAAATAAATAAATAAAATAAAATTGTCCTTTAAAAAAAAAAGGTACCTAGCTTTCTATTCTCATAGAAGAACATATTTTGTTTATGATCCCAGAGAGTTCCCTGGTTCTCTATCCATCTGTACTTGGAGAGTAGCACACTACCTGTTTCATGGAGCAGGGAAACAATGAGGAAGGAGTTCGAATAGCATTGGAGGAGGTATTAAAAGCCAATCAAGGCTCTGTGGAAGTAGACTGTAACTGCTCAATTGGCTGTCTCTCAGAGTTCTGATAAGTTCAATTTTGCAAATGATGTCAGAGTAATTATAAGTTCCGGCACTGATCAGGATCTCTGTTTAAAATGTCCTCTGAGAGGTGCCTCCACAAAGACTCAAATCGCTAAATTATCAAATTTGAATGCTGATTCACAGGCAGTTCAAAGAGACATAGAGAGAGAAAGGTGGAATACAGAAGGGAAGAGAACAACAAAGGCAGAAAAGGGGGGATTATGGGAAAGATGGAGGTGAAAATACAGAGGGGAAGGGACACACGTGGGAAAGAGAAGGGAAGGAAGGCAAGGAGAAGGGAGAGGGAAGAGGAGCGAGAAGGAGAAGAGAGAGGCAGAAAGCCTGGCCTCTGTAACCCAGCACCTGGCTTTGTCATTAGATTTGGTCATTAAAGTAACGATCAAGTCTAACTCTGCTTGCCTTAGAAAACAGGGGAACTCCTCACCTCAGGTAGTGTAACTGCTGTTACAAAGACTAATTCAAACCCTCTTTGAAAGTTTCTGCCTTGGGATAAACCACGGAACTCTAGTTTTATAGCTCAACCTGCAGCTTAGATGTTGTTGGGCTATTTTGCTAAATTCTATGGGATCCCATTATTCTAGCACCTTTATGACTAAAGTCAATGTAGGTCAAGGGATTCCAGTTACTTTGCTTGGTATACTGTGTCCATCCTTATTCAGAGCCAAGGACAGCTCCCATGTCCCATAGGGAAGAGGGTCTACAGACCTGAGGTTTAGCTCTGACATTTTAACTCACACATGGAACAAAGCAAATACTAGCCTTTGTTCAACTGAGAGGTTTTCAGAAATGAGTGAATGGTATCACCCACATCCTGGTAATTTAAAAGATATTTCAAAACATATACAACACATATATTCTTTACCACACACATCTAATCATGTCTGTTCTTCCCATCTTTCTAAATGTGACATTGTTAAAATCAGTTCAAATAATCACTGTGTCAAAGAGACACCTGTCAGGATATTTCTACCTAGTGATCTCCGTGGGAAAATGCTGATGAAAGCAGTCGGGTGTCAAAGAGCATGAAGTTCACAGGAGCAAATTCTCTGAAATTCTAGAATTCAGGAGCTTCTAGAGATGGGGATTAAAAAGGATTCGTTCTCTTTCTCTCTCTCCCCACCCATCCAGCAGCAATTTTACACACATTCCCTGAAAATCTGTTAGGTTCCATGGCACAGCTGAACAGGAAAAGCAGAGTTTTACAAGTGCTCCACTTAGTAGCCCTCTTTGTCACCCCCGTCCTCAGGGTAGATTGTTTAAAAGAGGAAAGATGGTAATCTGTAGTTACAGACATCGAAGTACACACATTATGTGAAGAAGAGGAAAGGGGATCTTACATTCCAAGCTGTATGGCTTAAAACTAACTGTTAGAGTTGGGAAGCCGGGATGGCTCAGTGGGTTAAGTGTTCGATTTGCAGCCCCGGGGACCGAGAATCGAATCCCGGGCCCGGCCCATGTGGACCCACATGCTGAACTGGGCTGTGCCCCCAGTTCAGTTCTTGCCGGGGCCTATGAGGGAGGCTCCCAGCCCAGTTCCTGCCCTGCGCAGCCCTGTGCCCACCTGTGGAGTGAAACTATATGGAAAACTAATGTCAACTATGGAGACTGCTCTGGGCTCTCCCCCTTGTCTTTGTCTTTCTCTCTGTGAAAAAAACAATAAAAATAAAAATAAATAAATGTTAGGATTCTCCTCACCAGCAGGCTGAAGACACAGTCCCTTGCATAGTTATTTTTAGGTTCCCTCCCTATAGACCTGCTGCAATGTGGTACCGAGTACATCCATCCATAAGCTGGTGATTTGGAAAATACAGAAAATAATGAACTGTCACTGGTTAGAGAATGGTCATGACCTTTCCTAAGTTCTTCCACCCCACCGTCTACTAGGCTTTGCCTCCTTCCGGTCCTGCACCAGCCATCTACCATGTGCCACCTGGCAGCTTCCGCCTATAACACGTGAAACCTCGTAAGTATCTATCATTTTAGGTCCCATTTTTCAGGTTAAAAGCAGTAAATGGCAGATGACAAGTGTTGTTTTTTTCCTTGAGGTTACTGAACATTGGGGCAATTTTGTCGTGAGTCACATTAAAAAAGAACAAGAGGTGTTATACAGCACCTACTCCACATGAACACGTGCAAAGCACAGCCGTCCATCCATTCAGCAAAGGAGGGAAGGATTGTGCTTTGCTTCTGAGGCGACAGATTTCCGAGTGAGAGAAGGTGTGTAGCTCAGTGTGCCCTGTAGGCACGCTCCACAGCTGTGTGTGAAGCTGCAGGAGAGCAAGGCCAGGAAGCGTGCAGAACCGGGGCGGGCACTGCACGGAATGGGCCCGTTGGACGGCTGGGGAGGGGAGATGGCGGTCAGAAGGGCCAGAATGCTACGGCAACGAAGCCTCACTCACAGGCTACACGAAGAGGAAGAATCTGTGCAGCGCTGTTCGTGTTCTGCGATCTCCATTTCAGAGCTGTAGGCTTAAAAACGGCAGCTTGAGCTTAGGGGATGCAACTGAAGACGCGTTCTGTTGTTTGAAACGAGGCCATTCTGCAGGGGGAGCCTTGCCACCCAGGTTCAAGGCCGACAAGGAGAAGCTTTGGGTAACGCTGGAGACCACGGAAGGAAGAGGTCGCCTCGACTTCTTCTAACTGTTGTGGGAATCTCCCCCAAGTGAGTTCCCTCCACGGAGCCTGAGAAGGACCTAAAGGGGTCTGAGTGGTTAACACGTATGATTCCTGGCAGCATGACATCCCACAATCCATCTCTTTTGAAGGGGTTTTATTTTGAAGTCCCCAGTAGATGACATTTAAAATATCGGCAGCCTTGAACTCTCCAATTGGCTTAAAGTTACTCATGGATAATACCCCACTGGAGTCAACCTGGAGGCTCAATTGCCGTTGTGAATTTTAAAACACAGCATAGGACACGCGTGTAGATGAATGTAGCTGCTTAATTATGCGGCTGTCCTCCTAAACGTCTCAGGAGGGTTTGCCTACCTCCTGACAGGGCAACCACTGCAGTCTAAATGGGGGGTTTCTGAGTCGGATTCCTGCCGGCTCATGCCGCTGCAGGACGCTGCTGTCTCTAATCGTCCCAATGCAAAAAGGAGGCACAAGAGCATGTCACACAGGACGAAAGTGCCCCCAGAACTCCGGAAAGCTCAGCTTAGCCAAAAAGCCATCCCAGTGTTGCCCATGTATTTCTTGTTTCCATGGTGACCCCAGCCAGCAGGAGAGGGCTCCCACCTACTTCTCAAGTCACCGCGCTTGATGAGCACCTCAAACAACGTCCTTTGAGGAGACGATCTCACAGAAATTTAGATTCAGTGCTGAAGTCAGAGTGGAAACGTGTAGAGAGGGACGCTAATAATGCCGCCGTTTTTCTGCCTCACTGCTACACCTTGAAAACCAAGAGGGATTTTATGAAGACCCTGCAGGCTCTAAGTACGTCTTCTCTCAGAGGAGAAAAAGAGTCTTCACTAAAGAAAAAGGAAACAACAGTAACCACACGGCCAGCAACAGCAGCAGATACCAACCAACAGCAAAGCAAGCAGAAACGTGCCATGAGCTTCAGTCAACCTTAGCTGGGATCCTTAACCCGGCGCAATTTTGCAAAATCTGATGATATTTTTATTGTCACAACTAGAGGGACGCTACTGGCATCTGGTGAGAGACGCCCAGGACCCCTGCTCTGCACCCTACAAGGCACAAGGCAGCTACTCACAATGACACATCCCCTGGCCCCCATGTCCACGGTGCTCGGCTTGAGCAACCCGGCCCTTGAGGAAGTGGAAACGGGCAGCAGAAGATGAGAAGAGGGCATGGAGTCAGATGCTGCTGGGAGTCAGGGTTGCCAACTTTAGTTTTTTTTTTTAAGATTTATTTTATTGTTTTTGACAGAGACAAAGAGAGACAGAGAGAAGGGGGAGGGCCCAGAGCTGTTTCCATAGTTGCACATCATCCGTTTTCAACATGGTTTCGTTCCACACAGGTGGGCGGGGGCCGTGCAGGGCGGGAACTGGGCTGGGGGCTCCCGCATGGGAAGCTCACCCCAGTTCAGCATATGGGTCCACACGGGCAGGGGCTGGGACTCGATCCTCAGATCCCAGGGCTGCAAAGTGAGAGCTTAACCCACTGAGCCATCCCAGCTTCCCCACTGTTGCCAATTTTAAACAAAGTTTTCTTCACCTGGGTTTGTGGGCAAATTCCCCCCAAAGCTTACTCCTAAGTTTGTCTTGAGGCTCGTTAATAAAATAGCATCTCATTAAGGAATCTGAGTACGGCAATACCCTACAGGGAAGGAAAGAAGAATGAAAAAAATGAAGGACAGAGGGAGGAAGAGAAGGAGTAAGAGAGAGAGGAGACCGAATATTCATTAAAAAAAACAACAACAACAAAAACAGGTCAGTAAAAGGTTTCTTGTTGTTACTATATCTTCACTTATTCGTTTACTTTGCATGCTGAACCTAAATCCAAATTATAAAACTTGATCTTTCAATGACACAGCAATTTCAGAACGTCATTCCTAATCTCAGTGAGGTGTACTGTTGACATGGTTTTCGAAAAACCGTGAAAGATGACTCCTTCCCACACTTAGTAATCCTTGTTCGTAAGCAGCAAAATCGTATCAGGAAGGGTTAAGATGGCCGTCTCCAGAATCAGATCGTCTGATTTACTAGCTGTGTGGTCGTGTCCAGCTCATAAATTCCCAGGAAGTCTTATTTTCTACATCAGTACAAATGGGTAATTTAATAGCATTTACTTTATAGAACTGCTGTGCGGACTGAATTAGAATATCCATGCAAAGTCCCGCCACTGGCATCTGAATCATCATTTAGGAGTTTCGTGGGGTGCTGGCTGTTTTCTTATTTGCAGTGAAGACTTCAGCTTAAAGAAATGAAGGCCCTTATTCCTTTAATGAAGAAATGAGGTCAAGAAGACTTTTTTTTATAAAACTTAAAATATATAAGTTCACAGCAATGAAGCTCACGTTATCGAAAACATCCATAGATAAAGATAAAATCTCCATATTTCATCAGAATAGATTAATGCCTCAATATTTGTGATGACTATGTGTGATGTTAAATGATTTGAAATCACAATGAAGAAAATAATCATACCTAACTACTGCCGTATGAAAACTTACTGTTTTTCTTTCAACCCCTGTTTCCTCGTAGAGAAAACTGGTGCTTGTAGGTCTTTAAAAGCTTTTTAAGACTTTACAGTTCCCTGTTTCTCTTTTTGGTTTAATAAGGAGAGAATTGGGTTTAACTTTTAGCAGTCCATGATATATCTAATATATATATTTTTGCTTATTGTTTTATTATCTCTTATTTATGAGAAGTGATACTGACTCTCAATTTGCCTTTAAGTTATACATTTTGCTTCTAAGGGAAAGTTGTTTTTAGGTAAAATAAGTCAACTTAAAGAAAACATACAAATAATAGCACAGGTGATAAGTAAATATGACAAATCAAGTCAATTCCACAAGTTTTTATATAGCCTATAGATTTTCTTAGACAACCTATATATTTTCTACCAATTAGCTTAGTGCTTTACCAAATAATACAGCAAAGGTTCATAGTAATCACAAGCTAAATATACGTTCAGGTTCAGAAGCGCCTTGTGACGGGAACTTCCATTCTAAAACATGTATTTTCAGATTTCTATTCTCGTTTTCAGCGGATGCTCACCATAGAGGAAGCGCAGGTCAGGAGCGAAGAAGGGATGTACCATGCGATGCCAATTTGTCGTGATGAGGAGGGAAAAGCCCAGAGCTTGACAAGGAATAGGAAGCTATGACCTCTTGAATGAAAGGTAACCTGTGCGGTGGCCTCCCGGTCTCCGTGCACTCACAAGAAATCCACAGGGGAATACAAAGAGAGAATGAAAACGTGTCCAGAAGCTTAACATTCTGAAGGGTTTAGGCGGGTCTGCTGATGGGGCAAAGGATGAAGATTCATTTTTATAAGATGAAAGCTAAGACGTTTTACTGCAAATACTAAATTTATTTTGATCGTATTGCAACACTACCAAAATAATACTCGTAACACTGTAGGTTGATCGTGATAAGGCATTTAGGTTGTGCTTTGCAATCTTCAGTCTTCGGTCTGCATGACCTGTTTGCATCATGGGGAAGGTCTCATGATGCAGGCATGGCAGGTATGATGGCAATTTTACAGATGACAGAACTTCAGTCTAGAGAGGTTAAATGAGGTCCAAAAAGGCCACGCCACATATCGGTGGCCTGGCAGGTATCATGAACGTGTGAATAAGCGGCAGTGCCTGAGGCGAAACTGCTCTGAGAGCACAGGACCCACCTGAGAACAACACGAAATCTCCTGTCGTAGAGAAAACCATGCAGCCTCACAGGACGTCTCTGGGGGCAGATTTCACTCGGGAAATGAACGCCCTCTTCCTGGTAGTCACACCAGTCCCCTGCCCCGGCCAACGCAATGACTCTTGTTCCTAATCTGTGCTCTCCCGTGTCTGCCTCCCCGACTCGCACTGACGACAAGGCTCTAGAACAGGCGCGTCCAACCTGCGGCCCAGACGGCTCTGAACGCGGCCCAGCCCAGATTCTTAAAACGTGGTGACATTGTTTCGTGACTTCTTTTTTAAGCTCATCAGCTATCATTCCTGTGAGTGTATTTTGTGTGTGGCCCAAGACAATTCTTTGTCTTCCAATGTGGCCCACGGAAGCCAAAAGGTTGGACAGCCCTGCTCTCTGGTGTGGTTTTGTGGGCAGCCTTGCACACCACGAGACGACCCATTTATGTTCCAATTAAGTGAACTGAGTTGTTCCCTGGGTCACGCTGGAAGAATTGTCTTGGGCCACACGTGAAATACTCACAGGAATGATAGCTGATGAGCTAAAAAAAGAGGTGGTGAAAAAGTCTCATGTTTTAAGCATTTGGGTTGGGCCGCAGGCTGGACGTGCCCGCTCCGCAGGGTGGAGGTGCCCACTCCGCGGGCTGGACGTGAGGCCCTGCTCTCACACACTGGCAATCCCCTGACTGTAATCCCATTCAGGGAGCCCAAAGCGACACAAGCGGCGTCACTCAGATGTCCTCGGTGAGCCCGCTACTCCTTCCCAACCTGGGTTTCCAGCATCGCAGCGATGTCGCCATTGCATCTGCTCCTCTTCAGGGTTTCCTAACTGGGCACAGACTTCCGCATTGCCAAGGAGAGGTAAACTAAAAGAGGATTCGGAAGGTGAGGCCAGTCTCTGATAAATTGCCAGTGAGTCATTTACTATGAGTTTCTTAAGAGAAACAAGTGAGGAAGACACCGAACAAGGAACACACGTTAGAGACCTTCAGCTGCGTGCTCCTGTGAGACTGTCACAAGCAAAGAGTCAGTGGTGATCTGATGTGGATTTAGATGGTCCTCATGAAAACACTTTAAAGTGATTGAGGTACTTCATTTGAAACTTCCCAAGACAGTGATTCCATTGACATATTATTACATGTTCACACAATAGTTCAATGGACAGAACAATGCAAGGTTAGGAATTTTCTGGCTACCTGGAAATTCATATTCTCTCCTCTCCTCTCCCCTCCTCCTTCCTCTCCTTTGCCCTTCTCTCCCCTCCCCTCTTCTCCTTCCCTCTCTCTCTGTATCATCATCATTGACATCCGAATGCATCGTCATTGTCATCCTTTGAGCCTTCTGCTTGAAAGTAGCCTCTCTTCCTTAGATGCATAAACCATCGTATTTCTAAATTTCTCAGATTCCTTTCTTTTTTTCAAATAAAGGAAGACAATCACACCTTGTATCTCAGAAATCATTTTAAGAAGACAGAAATGTTTTGAAAATGGCTGTAGTTAAATAGCTTTAGATAAATATACTGAGGTTAGGGAGTGACAAGCTGGTTGTTAGTCCACGTGCCAGGAAGATAATCATTTTGTAAGAACATGGATTTTTCTGGCAAATCAAAACTGTGTGGAACTCAATCTCCACCTCCCCTCTGCTCCTCCCCACATCAGGAAAAGCTTCCTGTCACAGCGACAACCAGGGAGCTTCCTCCATCTCATTCTTTGTGAACCCTAGAGTTTTCTGTCTCCCGTGGCATGGGCAATGGAAAACCACCTAGGAGTGGTCGAGAGTAAAGTGCAAGCCCACACGTGGCATTTCGGGGTCCTCCGCCTCCTCCCCCACACGTATGACGTCCGCACTGTCCTTCCCACCGCTGTGTTTCCCCCACAGACTTGCCAAGCTCTGTGCACATCAGCGTTTGAGCGGGGGCCTCGAAGCGGGTGAGCCGGGGTGGGGTTAGTGTATGTTATCGCAGATTGCTAGGAACTCCAAGCCGATTCAAAACACACGCACTTAGAGGAAGCCTGTTGTGTCCATTTGGCTACCAGATACAGAGTCTGAGATTCAGAGAAGAGATTTTAATTCTGCAAATAAGATCCTGAGATCCAAGATATTTGTTACTGGTCTCCACCTAACTGACTACAAATAAAGTTGAGAACCACGCTACATCTGTCTTCCCGGTGCTTAGCCCAGCCAAGGGCCATTGAGTGAACGAGAAGAAAGAGCACAACATCTGCACAAAGTGCCTTCCAAACAGCAAGTGGCTCAGACTTCAAAACAGACCCAGATGCAAATTATGCAAAAATAAAAGTGGGTAGAGTAAAAAATATATGGGGATAAAATATGCCCAATGTTTGGCGCAGTTATTTGGGGAGGATGGGAGTCGTTCTTTTTCTTTTTCTTTATACTTTACTCTGTATTTACTTTTAAAATATATGATGAGAATGGTACTTTTATGGTATAAGAAACATTAATCAATAGTTTTAAAAAGAAAGTCTGTTGGCTTCCAAATTGGCAAGTTAGAAAGGGAACGTGGGGGTGCAAGTGCTCAGCAGGTTGAACTGCGGCACAACTGGGGACCACAAGACTCACTGAGCAGTGATAGTGTCACCTCCCATGGGGGAGGAAGCAGTGCAGTTCCTGTCCCGCAGCCCCACGTCCACCTGTGTGGAATGAAACCAGGTCACAGCTAATGACGCTCAACTACGGAGACGGCTCTGGGCCCTCCCCCTTCTCTCTGTCTCTCTCTCACCTTCTCTCAACAATAAATCTTCAAAACAAAAAATAAGTGAGGTGGCATCGATTCATTGACAACATAGTGGAAGAACGAACGTAGGTTGAGTCTATGAACTCCGGGCCACTGGTGACACCATTGTGGTGGCCGGATCTACCTGGAAGGACCTCACAACTATGACAGGTGAGATTTCCACCCACCCCCGGCTGACTTCCCGGAGGCTCTGCCCTCTGAGCTCCTAATTTTAACTGACCGTTGGTTGGGCTGCTTTCCCTTCTCTGAAACACTTAAACAAAAGGCCCCTGGCTTCCAGAGCAGCATCGAGGCCAAGGTCCTGGTGGATCTCAGAACAGGAGCTGTAGACTCATCTTTTTTGTTAAAGATTTATTATTATTGTTTTTGACAGAGAGACACAGAGACAGAGACAGAGAGAAGGGGGAGGGCCCAGAACAGTCTCCACAGTTGCACATCATCGGTTTTTCCACATAGTTTTATTCCACAGGTGGGCAGGGCTGCACAGGGCAGGAACTGGGCCGGGGTCTCACCCCGGTGAGAACTGAAGTGGGGGCACTCCCCAGCTCAGCATATGGGTCCACACGGGCCGGGGCCAGGATTTGATCTCGGTCCCCGGGGTTGCAAAGTGAGCGCCTAACCCACGGAGCCATCCCGGCTTCCCCTGTAGCCTCATCTTTATCCTCGCACTCACCCCCGAGCACACCCCTTACAGTGACCCGCCACAGAGCACACACTCACACAGGAAGGCAGGAGCCTGTGAGGTTTTGAGAGGCTTGAGATGGTCCGCGCCCTAACCTGCAGGATTTACCTGGCCCACCAGAGACCACAGCATCCCTCGTCCAGTGAAATGGGCTTAATATGCAGACACCTTCAGCTGAAGCTACATCACATACGCACATCAGTCCACTGGATTCCGTTCGCCTCTAGCTGATAATGTGTTTTAATAAGTACACAGCTCGTATTCATTCATAGTGAAGACGAACTTCTTTGCAAGCACTGACTATACTTTGAAAGCCCGAGACTCCCGGAAGACTGTCCTCCCCGCCCGTGGACGCAGGCCAGCCCTCCCGAGTTCCACGTCCTGGTCTGGTCTCCCCGCGGCAGCCACAGCCCCTGTGTTGTTACCCTGCTCGGGGTCGCTCTGCTCATTTCCTGGCTCCCAGGATGGCCACCAGTGGCCTCTGCTCTCACTTCAGTGATGGGCAGTTTCCAATCATTTAGATTTTTGAGTAAAGTTTTATTTTATTTATTTATTTATTTTAAAGAAACTACCATCCTTATTTTATTTTTTTTATTTTTTATTTTTTTTAAAGATTTATTTTTATTGTTTTTGACAGAGAGAGAGATACAGAGACAAAGACAGAGAGAAGAGGGAGGACAGGGCTGCACAGGGCAGGAACTGGGCCGGAGTCTCACCCCGGTGAAAACTGAACTGGGGGAGCTCCCAGTTCAGCATATGGGTCCACACGGGCCGGGTCCAGGACTCGATCCTCAGTCCCCAGGGCTGCAAAGTGAGCACTTAACCCACTGAGCCATCCGGCTTCCCTGAGTAAAGTTTTAAATTGGACACGTGATTTGCTTGCCGTATGGAAGTTTATCTTGCTGGCATTTAATGAGGCTGTCATTTCCTCCCATTTTTTTCTTTCCTCTAATTGGGTTAATGATATCCACGGAGAAACAGCAGTGTTTATTCTTAGCTGCTCCCCTGGATCTCCTGGGGGGGGGCGGGGGCTGGGTTTCCTCAGTCGCTACTTGGGAGCACGGCCCCTCCTGGGAAGAGCAGGACTGAGCGATCGCAGGCCGTGTGGCATGGTGGCTTCGGTCAGAACCAGGGAGCTCTTGCCTCTCGCTGTGCACAGGACTCTGGCAGCCCATGGGTGACAGTCACACGTCCTGTCGCCTTCACTCCTCCGGTGAGAAAAGAGGCTGAGATAAGTGCTGCGTGCTGCGTGCTGCGTGCTCTCTGAGGCTGCACCCTCCCAGGCTCACCACGCCGCCTCCGAGCCAGAGGTGCTGGGGCAGGAGGGTGGGTGTGGAGGGAGCTACAGCACCAGAGGGAAAAACACCTCACGTGTACTCGTCGTCCCATTTCCAGAACTGGACCTGACGTTCTGATTCTGTCAGAACTGACGTCCACTGCGGGGCTGTGGGCCCACGAGAAACATTGCGTTTCCATTAGGTTTCTCCACGGACATACTGTGGCCGGTGGTTTTGGACGTCGATCCTCCGCAGGCATTTCAACTACGTGCAGGGGCAAGATTGAGGATGGTCCACAGTAGGCCTGCTTGTCTCCATCTTGTATAAGAACAATTTTGCTTTAAAAAACTGGGGAAAGTGATGCATCATTTTAGGACACGTGATTTCTTCTGGAAGAGAGATGCCAGACACAAATGCTCACCGAGACCCCAATCCACTCTCTGCCCCTAAATAAATAGAGAGCCTACGGAATCTGGGGCTTTCGCAGACCGACCCTTTGTCCCCTTCTGTTAGCCACTGTACTGAGAATATATATACACACCTACCTGCATTCGTATCCAAGATGCTGAACCCAACACACAGCTACGACATAGTGATACCAGCCTACAGGTGAGTGCAGATCGGACTTGAGCTTCGAGACTTTGGAAGTACCCTGACCACTCTGAGCCTCGGACTGCTCCCTTATACAGTTTCCTGACAAGTATTTTGGGGTTTTTTTTAAAGTCTATTTTATTGTTTGAAAGAAGGTGAGAGAGGGAGAGGGAGAGAGAAAGAGAGAAAGCGGGAGGGTCCAGAGCAGCGTCTATAGTTGTACCTCCTGAGTGGGGACACGGTTTCATTGCACACAGGTGGGAGGGGGCGGGAACCGAACTGGGGCCTCCCCGGTTGCGCTTATGGGGTGGCACCGGCCGGGGCTGGAAGTGAACCCCAGACCTCGTGATCACAGCACAGTGCTCAATCGCTGAACTCTCCCTCATCCCGTCCTGCCGGTGCTCGTACTGATGAGCTCCCAAAACTCTTCTGAGAATCGCAGGAAGCGATCTTTACAGAAACACTGGTGAAACTGCAGTACGTTATTATCACACAGACACGTGAGGTTTGCCTCTGCGAAGGCAGGAAGGACAAGGACAACACGGAGGAGGGTGTGGGCTGAAGAAGGACTTGAGAGGTCTCACATTTTGCTTTAAGGTAGTAACTTCCACACTTCCCAGCTGGGTAGGGTGGGGTTTTAGGAGCAGAAGGGAAGGAACTAATTTTGGCTTTAGACAAAGGAGAAGAAAAGATCTGTGTGGGGAACAAAATGTTAAAGGGAAGACGCATGGAGAGAAGAAAAGAAGACAGATGCTAAGGAATGAGTGAGCCCGTCCAAAGGCTCTATAGACAGTGGGTCAGAGACGATTCCTTGAGTTGGTGCCCGGCTGACTGGAGGTAAATTTGTTTTACTCTGTGGCTGAGGGTAGACCTAAGGGCTAGGCCAGCCCTAATTTCCCAGGACCCAAGGGAGGCAAGAGGAACAATTCTGTCTCTAATTGGCAGGTTGCGTGTGCCCAACAAGGGGAGGTGGTGGGGACAAGCCACACTCCTTAGGGGTCAGCAGAGCAGGGACTGGGCACCACTTTGAGGAAACTGGTCTGAACTTCACAATGTGGATGAGCAGGCCAGTGAGAGGATTCAGAGCTAGACGCACAAAACCCCCGAGGTGATGGAATCTTGGATGCGAACAGTCTCTGTACCTGGTTCACCAACAAGCTAAGCTCTTCCCTCATCCTTTCTAGATGTGGGAGCGGCGGGCTCCTTCCAGTCACTCAGATTCTGCGGGGCTGCCACCTCCTCCGTGTAGACCTTCAGGGCTCCTCCCTCTGCACTTTCCCACCAAGTCGCTGTCACACATGACACCATCGGACTTACATGTTTACTCGCTTATTACCTGTTTCCTTCTTCCTGAAACGTAAGTTCCATAAAAGTAAGTCCTACTCTTCCCACCAAGTCATTCTCTGACAGATCACACCATTTTACCCGGCGGTTTACGCGTTTATTGCCTGTTTCCTTCTTCCTAAAATGGTGAGTTCCATACAGCAGAGACCCTGTATCATTTTTTTCCATCACCCGCATTTAGAACAATGACCAGTACAAGTCAGCACCATACGCATACAATCTTGACATGCATGGATGTGGGACAATGTCACTTCTGGAGATGGGAACGTAGAAGGTAGGTGCATGCATTCTAAGTTCATTTTCTAAAAATCACGACACCCCCTCACCCGCCCCACACACCCCTGCCTATTCCGTGTTCAGCGTAGTGGCAGGAGGAAGGAGCTGGGCAGGTCGGGGAGCTGGACAGGGAGCCGTCACTTTGGGAAACGATTTACGTGAAACCAAAAGGCCTTCAATTCTTGTAGTAAGTAAAGCAAAGATGACATCTGGGTACAACGGTGATACATCTAGGTTCTCTGCGAGCCCATCCCTGGTCACGTCCGTAAGGACACCAGGGCTGCCTATCTTCTGAGGACAAACAATGAGAACCAGCTGATACAACACGTGTGCCCCTGCTCCTGAACTCTTCTGGGTAACTCGGGAGGGGTCTTGTTTGCAAGGCGTTCACTAACGGGGTGATCAAAGCGGGAAGACTCAGAACAAGGAGTCTTCCCAAGAAGCCAGGGCCAGGGAAGCCGGGATGGCTCAGTGGGTTAAGCGCTCACTTTGCAGTGCTGGGGACCAGGGATCAAATCCCGGCCCCGGCCCGTGCGGAACCATATGCTGAACTGGGAGCTCCCCCAGTTCGGTTCTCTCTCTGTCTCTGTCTCTGTATCTCTCTCTCTCTGTCAAAAATAAATAATAAAAATATATTTTTAAAAAAGAAGCCAGGATCACGGGTACAGAAGCGTATTTGCTACCGCCCAAAACTGGGCCCACGCAAACAGGGCACCGTGGAAGGAGCCTTTCCCACGCCCTCCCACTTCCCGGTGCCGGTTTCTGCAACCCTCAGGACACCCCTTCCGTCTCTCCCAAGAGAGGGAATGCAGTCACTTGACTATTACGATGTCCCACATGCGTCGACAGAAAACCTGCTAAATTGCCACTTGGAACAAATGTACCGTATTTTCCGGCATATAAGACGACCAGGCGTATAAGACAACCCCCGAATTTTACAGTTAAAACATAGGTTTAGGCCTATATTCGCTGTATAAGACTACCCCCCACTTCCGAGGCTGTAGTCTTATACAGCGAATATAGGCCTAAACCTATGTTTTAACTGTAAAATTAGGGGGTCGTCTTATACGCCCGGTCGTCTTATACGCTGGAAAATACGTACATAGGAATTGCCGAGGACCCTCAGCACCCAGGAAGGGAAATACAGCAGAGAGGAACTTCAGCTCCCCCGAGAGCCACTGGCTTGTGACTCAGTCAGCACAGGGTCGCCGGGGAGGGAGCAGAACCTGACCCGCAACCAGGAAAGTCAGTGGGTGCTCCTGCCGGCTGCTTCCACCGCTTCCATTTGGACGCATTGTCAGTGTGGCTTGCTAACACCCGGACCTTTCGCAGCTCTGGCTCCCTGGTCCCCTCCGTACACTTTTCTGCAGTTGCCCCTCCCACGTAATGGAAGAGAGGCTGCTCTTAGAGTTTCACACCCATCACCAAAGGTTCATTGCTCAGTTGTCTCCACTGCCCTCAGTCTTGGCAGTTAGTGGCGCGCACGCGTGGTGCACCGGGAGTAGAGTTCAGTTACCTGCAGAACCTGCCCAGAGCCCCAAGGGCCGGGGGCGCCTCTCCTTCTGCCTCTGTGAACGACCTTCTGCTCTTTCCCGGCGCTCAGCTGAATTCCCAGGGTTCAGACAGGCTTTTCTTTCCTGAGTCTTTGCCTGAGGAGACGGCCCCTACTTTGCTGCTGTGAATTTGTCTCTTTTTCTAGGCTTAGATGGCAGCCTCAGTTGACCCGACTGCCTATGCAGGGTTTGCCATGCGTAGGCCTCCAGCCTCTTCGTGGACTGCCTCCCACACCCTATGGCTATCACTTTCCCAGAAGTCTACCCCTGCCAGCCCCACACCCCAGGACATGGAAGTCCTTCCCTTCTCACAGTTTTGGATCAGATGTAACTCTATGTGAGATGAAACTAGAGTCAAATCAAATGCCCAGTCCAATCCCACGTCTCTGGATTTGTCACACCATTCCCCATGACCAGAGCCCCTTTTCCTTCTTCCCTACATACATCAAAGTCAGATCATTGTTTAAGAGCCACATCAATCTGTCCTCCTAGGGTGCTGTTGTGTGGCCGTGTACACTAATAGAGCCACAAAGCAGGGCCATGCTTTGTAATTTGGTAATTTTCTGTAGTGGCTAAGAGTAGGCTTTGGAGTTCAACCACCTGGATTCAAATTTTGTATCAGCCACTTATGAACTGTGAGGTGATAAGTAAGTTAGTTGATTTCTGTGAGTCCCAGTTGGGACTTCCTCAGCCAAAGTTGGGGCGGTGAGTACTTACCTTACAGGGCTACATGGATAGCATGAAGTGATGCATGTAAAATGATAACCACACTCACAACTCGATAAACGCTGAATGGAGCCATTACCTTGTATTGTAACTAGCACCTAGTTTAACACCAGACACATGCTAGAAACTGAATTCACACACGTACACAGAGGCAGGGGATCAGTCCCAGAAATGCCCTGAAAATCCTAACTCTTTCCGATCCCAAAGACCTCCTCTGTAAAACGAGAATGTATCACAACACGCAGCTCCTCAGATCTGAATAGGGAACGTGAAAGAATGTCTTGTAGGAAGCATTCTGCGAAGGCGAGACGTGTACCTGTGAGGACCACCTATTCATGGGTGAGCGAGAGAGCGAGCTGCCAGGTTCACAGGCGACCAGGGAGGTTGCTGGTCGCGGACAGAACACAGGTTTTAGAGTCATGACGAGCTGGGCTGGAGTTGTGCTGCTATCATTTATCAGTTGTATGAATTTGCCTGCGGGTCACCACTCTGGGTCTCAATGTCCTTGCCTGTAACCATTGGGAAAGCCTTCTCTGGTTTAGTGAGATCACTAGGACCATATTCATATAAACAAACCTTGGCTGGCTGCCCCTCCACCTCCTGCCATGTGATTTAAAGAGAACGTTTATGACTACAGAACAGAATGGTGCTCATGAATGATTAATCACAATGCAAAGGATATGCAAATGCAAAGGTGATGCTGCCTAATACCAGAAGAGTTTCCTTTTAATCTCTGTTTAGTGCAAGGAACGCTGAGGAATTAACAGAGAGGTGCTCATTAAAAGAGAAGACAATCAAGAGAATATTTAGCAAGTACCATAGAACAATCATAAAGACAAAGACAGTATATTTTCCTTGTGAGGAAGATCTGTGTGGCTTTTTCTAGGATCATTTG
This sequence comes from Craseonycteris thonglongyai, assembly GCA_004027555.1. Lineage (NCBI taxonomy): Eukaryota > Metazoa > Chordata > Mammalia > Chiroptera > Craseonycteridae > Craseonycteris > Craseonycteris thonglongyai. The sequence goes on from PVKE010007614.1 coordinate 27,377, forward strand.
AGGCTGGTTATAAAAACAATTTTGCATGTAAATTTGCCCTGTAGGCCCTAAACTGGGCTGTTAAAAATTTCACAGGACTGTGTTGGAATCATGACATTTGTAACTTTCAGGCAGGTTGGGGGGTAAAGAAAACAGCACTGTAACTATTTCATCTGTTCTGAGTATCAACAATGCACTAGAGATTGTGGAACTAAACAGGATATGAATTTTGGTCTCTGATGCTGAAGTTAGGCCTGAAGTCATTTGAATAAAAAGTTTCAAGATAAAAAGGAACAAAGAGAGATTATTTTAAAATGGCCCAAGGGAAATTTTACAAGGAGATCCGAAGATACAAAAGTACAGTTAGACCCTTTACCCAAATAATTACACATGAATCAAGATGTCATATAGATTAAGGTATACGGTTGCCTTATGTATCTCAATGACTGTAGTAAGTGTGCACAAAATGCCCAGGAGAACTCTAAAGCCATGCCTCTTGATGAGCAGACAGGGCTCTCAATTTAAATGATTCATCTAAAAAGAGTCTCCCACACAGGAAATTGCATGAGACAATTCATTTACCTAAAAAGGATAAAGGATTGACTCAAGCCAAGGAGAATTCAAATATCAATTCTCCAGGCTGTATGACACACATTTCTAATAACCTAGTTTTTAGATCATAAGTCCATTAACTCTTAATAAGGTTTTCAAAAGAAAAGAAGAAGAGGGAGAGGGGGGGAGAAAAGGGAATGGAGAGAAAGAGGAAGGAAAGAAGAAAGAAAACAACCAACCATAGAGATACTATACTCCTAACTGAGGAGAAAAGTGGAGCCATTAGAACTACCCATAAAGGGGTCCAGAATATGCTAGACTTCCAAGACTAGCTGACAAGGGGACCATTTCAGAAAGAGAGCATTACTTGCTTCGTACCTTAACAGTAATTTCACTGGCCAGTCCTCAAGTACCTGTCACCAAAAGTCATCTTGTAGAGAAGAGCGACCTGGACAGGGAAGGTCATGGTTCAGAATGAACTGGGAAATGGAGAATTATAGGCAGACATCCTATTTTTTGTAAGACTTCTGCAACTTCTCAGGTGACTTGGGAGATACTTCAGGAGTGCCTTAATTTGAAGAGGTACATTTACCACTTTCTTTATTCCATTCAAAGGAGCCACGTGTCTGACTTCACGGCCAGGTAGGAATCCCACCTTCCATTAAAGAACCATTCTATACTAAAATCCTTTAGCAAGATAGCCAAGCTCAACTCTTCCGGGAGCTGAAAAGGTGACAGGTATGTTAATTAGGTCAGGCATTATGCAGTAGGAGTGATGGGGCCTGTGTTGAAATGGAAAGGGCATGCCCGAACTAATGGCATCTAAATATTGGCCAAACCTAGTTTCAGGGCTAGATTTTGCCTCAGGAGATACTAGTTCACAATGTCTATGAGAAAAAAAAAAATGAATCCAACTTTTGTCAAGTGAAGGGACAGGTGTCCCACGATGGAGGCATCTTGGGGACTAGTTCTAAAGGATGACAGTGTGTTTTCTACCGTCAGAAGCATCAAGTAGCCAGCATCCCACCTTCGTGCCTTCACTCCACCTTCATGAATTCATTTTCTTTCAACACAGAAAACAGCAAACTGGGATAGATAAGGACTTAGGAAAATAAACAAATAACCGCTTCTCTCCGTCTGGAGAAATATACATTTCAATAGAGACACAACTGCATACAAAAATAAGTGTGTGCGTTTCCTACGCCTCTATCTAGTTAATACAAATAATCAGGCAGGGAGAGAAAATTCTACTCTGAAAGGTAATGAAAACCTTTCTATCAAATGTCTCTAAAACTGAAGAAAATCTCTGTAAAAAATGAGCAAAGCCAATCACAACTCCTCTAGGTGTCTAGATCTTAAAGCAATCAGCCAACTAATACTCATTCTACAATATAGACAAAAGTCTACTTTCTGTCAAAGGGAAGAGAATGAATCGTTTTCCTATAATGGTGTTTTCTTTTCAATCAATTTCCCTTCAAGCTTGATTGAAGAAGGTACCATGTCAGAACCCCAGCCTGCTGGATGAAATCGGGGCAGGGCCCCATCAAAGGTGGGAATTATGAGAAGCAAACATGCCGAGTTCACTCTAGAGGCCACAATGCCCCCTCCTCCTTTCCATTCACTCACTCTTTTTTCTTTCTTGTCACTAGAAGTGCCTGTAACACTGGAAAAAGCTCATAGGAGCCAAAACAAAAAGGCTGAGATAAACCCTAATACTGGAACAGAGACAAGAAAACCTTCTGAGGAATTTTCCTATTGCAATAAGTAGATTTAAATTCAATCCAATTCATGAAATATGAGTTCTATTCTGTGTAAGGGACCGAAGGTGCTGGATGTTTAAAAGATGAATATCATAGACTTGACCCTCAAGGATCTTATAATCTAATAAGATAAAGAAACTACTAAAATTCAATGTAAAGGACTATTATAACTACTTTTATATAAAAATATAAGATGTGGGGAAGCCAGAAAGGATCAGCCTGTTGAGCACTCACTTTACAGCGCTGGAGACCAAGGACCGAATACCAGCCCTGGTCTGTTCAGACCCACATGCTGAGCTGGGGTGAGCTTCCCATGCAGGAGGCCCCCAGCCCAGCTCCCGCCCTGCACGGCCTCCGCCCACCTGTGTGGAAGGAAACTGTGTGAAAAACTAATGATGTACAACTTTCTCTCTCTCTCTCTTTTTCTCTTTCTGCCCCTGTCAAAAACAATAAAATTATTAAAAATTAAAAAAAATAAATAAAAATACAAGGTGTATTACTATTAACAAATGGCAAATAAATAGATGGTATTTTTATAACAAAAGCTAATCTTTATTAATAACAGGAACCAACTACTCTTCTCTATTTTAGTTAGGGCTACAGTTGTTCACCCATCTATCTAAATCCTTTTTTTTCCTCCTCTAGTTCACTCATCCTATATATTTCATCAGGTGCTAGACTCTGTTGAGTATATTCACATTTTTCTGTCATTTGCTCCCTTTTGCTCACTTCCATGGTCACTTTCTTACTCTTTCTTACTCAACCTCATCATTTCTTTCCTGAAATTGTGCTGTGGTTTGACCGCCATCTCAACCCTGGCCATTTTCCCATCATCCTCTGCCAATGTTATCTTTCTAAATCACAAATCTGTTCATGGCACTGATCTTCCTAAAAATATCTCCTGTAACTCACATGCTACAAAATCATTTTAACTACTTAACCTCACAAATAAGACACTTTACGACAACCACTGTGACCACCAACCTAGTGGATCATTCATTGTTTCCTGTCTCTTAATACCTTCACTCAAATGGTACCCTCATTAGAAAGGGGTCACCTCACTTATCCATTTGGTCTGCCCTTCTCTTCCAGACAAATGTCTGTTTACCATGTAATACCTAACTCAAATGGCACCCCCTCTCAGGGGCAGTCCTTGAACCCCCAGGAAGAATGTCTTTGCTTCCTCATATGTGTTCACCTAGCACTTTATATTACTTTATGTGTCCTTTATCATATGGTGTCATGGATATTTTAAATGCTGACATTCTCAATAGATGCTAATGTTGGCTGAAAATTAAGTCAAGGAAAATTGATTATTGATGAAACTTTAATAAGATTGTACTTAATAGAATATACTGAACATATACAGAAGTATGAGGTCACCAAATAGAAGTTTTTTAGAATTACACTTTGGTTATCATTCAGATGAAATGCATTTAAAATTATTAAGTAAATATATGACTTTTAAGATAAGGGATAGGTTTACAATTAGGGAGAAAAGAAAAGAGAGAACCGGCATCTCCTTTATTTTCTTGGAAGTATTTTGAAAAAAGAAAGCCCTCACTATTTTAAAAGTTGGGTGTGGTAGAATAGCACTGTACTACAAGACTGTAGTTCTCAATTCAAGTACCTGTGATGCTGTTCACTAATCCTGAGACCTGAGACAAGTAAGGTAACCACCTCACCTCCATTAGTCTCAGTTTCCTTTTAATAAAAAGGGGGTTAAATTATTTGCCCTAAAAACATCAAGGGGACGTGGAAAGGATCAAAGTGTAATAACTACGGCAGCTTATATGCGTTGAGTGCACACAAGAAGCCACACACAGTGCTAAATGCATTCCATAAATAATCTCATTTATCAATGACATTGAGGGAGGCAGGCGGCAGCAAGAAGGGAACAAGAGGAAGATTCCTGACAGACGAGGAGGATGGAAAAGCCAAGGCTCATGGGGAAAGGAGGTGTAATCTGCTTCCAAATCAATAGAGAGCTTAGCTCTTCTTGGGCACCCCAGTGGTTGTAGGATCCACTACTGGGATAAGCTGTGCTAACGTTTGCTTATCATTCAGCCCAACACACTGAGAACAAACTACCATATATGGAATGCATCAATAAAGCTGAAAAATATGCCTGTGACACTGGGTAAAAGGCAAGTCCGCTACATCTTACACGGTTTACTCAGATTCTTCCACATTCTTCCATGCTTCCTAGCAAAATGCACTTATATTTTTATTATGCATATAAGTATATACATAAATATATACATATTATATAAATATTCATAAGTCTATGTGTTTGTGTTTATGTGTCTGTATCAATATATAAATATATACACACAGTATATAAACATACGTAAATCTGTGTGCACCTGTGTTGGTATTTTCCTTCAGGGCATATAAGAACATACCTGCTGAAATGCAAAACACTGAAGGCAAGTTAAGGCCTTCAAGAAAGAGTAGTAATAGAAACACAGTTTTACTTATTAAAACTAGCTGTCCAGGTTAGAGCTCAAGAAAAGAGTCAATTATCAACTTTTCTTGTATATTCCTGGATGTGTCCCACAGATATGGCTACTTCTTTTGTAACAATTTCCTTTATTTAGGTAACTTGTGCTCACATTGCTTTTTGGGCAACAAATCAGTATTAGAGATCATTTAATTTCATATGCACACAGAAAAATACACATACACACATGCACACTCACACAGAGAATGTGCTAATAGAGATTATTATCCATTTACGCTCAGGAGTTCACAGGAGTGACCTAACATCATCAATGTCTTTAGTGGCTTTAACTATTCTCACCTCATTAGAGGACATTCTCGATGAGTACATAAGTAAAACCACATCCATTTCTACTTGCTAAGAAAAGGCAAGGCAAAGGACATGTTTTCCAAATCTCTCAAACTCTATATGCCTATCTCTTAATCATATATAAAGACATTGTATTAAAATGCAAACTAGCTCAAATCAAGGCTTTTTATTTACTTAAGAACCATATGTCCTATGGAAATTCTACTCGTAATTTTTGGAGGAACCTCCATACTCTCTTCCATAGTGGTTGTACCAATTTACATTCCCACCAGCAGTGTATGAGAGCAATCCCTCTTCTGGGTCTCTATCCAAATATCTGAAAACATTTATCCATAAAAATCACAAAAATATATGTACCCCTCTGTTTATTGCAGCATTATTCATGGTGGTCAAGTCACAGAAACAGCCAAAGTTCCCCTCGATAGGTAAAGAAGATGTCGGCTCTGCACACAATGGAATATTACTCGGCCATAGGAAAAGATGAAATACTGCCATTTCTGACAACATGGATGGATCTTGAGATTATCATGCTAAGTGAAACAAGTTAGAAAATGTTGAGAACTGTATGCTTTCACTTATATGTAGAATATAAAAGTGAAAGCAAGAAATGAAAAAGAAAAACAAGCAACACTCATAGACGACAGTAAAGGGAGTCAAATACATGGTGACAAAAGGAGAGTTGACTTTGGGTGGCGAACACACATGTAATATATAAATAACGTATTACAGAATTGTACACTTGAAGCCTACATCATTTTATTAACCAATGTCACCCCAACAAATTTAATAGAAAATATTTTAACAGGCATTTGAAGTAAAAAAAAAAAAAAATCATATGTCCAACCCAAGCATCTATCATTAATTTCTCAATTCTGTTAAACGGAGATGGCACATGACTTATTTTCCAACGGCATTTTCATGACCCGGTTCCCCTATCTCCAATACAAGTAGAATGAAGAGACAAAAACTAATAGATAATGGCTCAAAGGGATTTGGTTTGAATGGCAAACTATTTTACTCTCTTTTTTAAGACAACAACATAGCTTCCAAACATAAAGAAGTTTTTCTTCACAGCATTTCCTGTGCTTTTATTGTGTGTGTATATATATGAGGGCTATCCAGACAAAAATCCAGCCAAATCATGGGAAAGGTTACATGGCTGGATATTTTCTGGGTGGCCCTCGTGTAAATATGAATGTGGTATGTCATATGGCACATTTCCAAGAAAGCTTCTGAGTGTACAATCTTGACAGTATTTACGGTAATTTTAAAAGTGTACTTAAATTCAGACTATGACTTGAAATCAAGGTACTATTGATTTTTCAGTTTGTTTGGTTTAGACTTTGAAAGCTGATCAGATTTTATTAAAAGATCACAGGACATTTGATATCAATTACTGGAAAGTCTTGGAAATGTAATCATCAATTAAGACCTTTCAAAAATAATGTGAAGTTTGCTACATTTGAAATAGAGTTTAAAATGCATATAGCTAACAAGGGGCTGAAATGAGCCACTGACAGCAAACTAGAGATTTTCTAGCTATTCACTTGATCTATGTAAAGTTATAACACATGCTAACACTGTAACTTTATTTTTTTTATATTCAGCATGGCATAAGAATCAACTTTTTAAATAAATTTAAATGATTCAAGTGAAATCTATAAAACCCGTAAGTGAAATATGGATGGTATTATTTATTAGGCTTATCTTCCTTTTCTTACAACAGAATACATAAAGGATGTCAAATGACAGAACACACATGTATCGATAACCCTGGATGCTCACGTCTGTTGACTTGTGTGGAGACAGTGGGCAAAAATCCCCGTTGCCTCCTCTGGTTATTTTGACTGGTTGAATAATCAAATCAACATGTGACAGGTTGACAAGAGAAAATCTAATTTTGTGTGCACCAAACCCCTCATACTTGAGAGGTTCAGAGAAAATGGAAAACGAGGTATGTATGACATTCTCCACTAGGGTAAAGCACCTTGGGGCTTCAAAATGTCATTGTAGGAACAACACATGTTCCGTAATTAGTAGTTTGCCCTGCTATCTAGATAGGTCAAAAAAAGTTATCTCTCATAATCTCTTATTATGGGTAAGGCCTCTAATTCAAATTCCTCTAGATAGTTGGGGTATGGGCAGAGGGAGAGAAGTTTCTCTGTAGTTCACAGGGTCTTGGTTGCCTTTAGCTCAAAATAATCCATGCAGCACAGAGGTAGGTATTGGAATGACTCAGTCTGAACCCTTCCACTTGCTGACCAAGGGAACTCCTATTGTGTTTTCTCATAAGACACTACTCCTTCTAAAAAGGTTTAAGGAAATTATGTCTTTTATTTTTAAGTCCTTAGATGACTCCATGTGTGGCAATTAGTGGTTACACATCCATCACTCAAACTAGCTCCATAACAAAAGGTTGTTGAAATAATTATCTTAGAATGCTTTAATTTTCACGTGTTAAGTGTCATAACTTATTCAAAGGCTCAATACAGGCAGCATTGGAAAAGCCATTGGCCCTGAAGTGAGAAAGAGTTCTCAAATTTTAGGGTTAGAAAAACCTTTGAGAAGGTACATTACTTACTAATTTTCCATTAAGTCATCTCTCAAAACCCCTTATTCTCTCCTATGAAAATTTATTCCCTGATGGCTTTGTCTAATTTCATTCACTTTGGAGGCAGCTCAATGGCTTTGCTCATCTCACTAACTTCTGTATACTGTTTTCCAAGGGTAAGACAAGCAATGTTTTAAAAACGTCGGTGGCTATTTTTGGATTATCAATTTTGCTTTATTTTTCAGATCATGTTCATATATCTCAAACTATTTCTGATGTTTTAGACAGGTTCTATTGTTAGTCATTACTTTCTACCTCCTTCAGTTCTCTAGATTTTAACAAGACACACAGTCATTCACTTCCCATTCAACACTGATAATCTATAAATTTGATTGTGTCTTGGTTCCATAAATCCAAATTAGTCAATGGCCCATGATTAGCCTACGAAGTCTCACACTTCTACCATACCCAATCCTTCAGCAGTGACTCTACTTCACAGCATCTTATTTTCAATGACCCCAGTCATCTTCTAGAATGTAGGAGTCATTATACTTAGAAAATAATGTAATCTAACCAAGTGTTATTCCTATTCTCATGTTTAGTAAGAGAATTTTTTCTATTTAAAAGAATTGCATTAAGAGAATCATTTATTAATATTTTTTAGATTTTTCAAAGTGCCATACACTCTCAGTTAACTGGCAGCCACGACAGATAAATGTAGTACTATTTCTTTGACGTGTTTGCCATTTGCTTGAGTTAACAGAAAGTCTCTTGTATCTGGTTAGCAAAGTATTTTGCACCTCTTTCGGCTTCCCTGGGCCATATTGGAAGACGAAGAACTGGCTTAGGCCACACATAAAATGCACTCACAACAATGATAGCTCATGAGCTAAATATATATTGTTACAAGATCTCATAATGTTTTCAGAGAGCTGATGAATTTCTGTTGAGCTGGGTTCAAAGTCACCCTGGGCCACATGGGGTCGTGAGCTAGACAAGCTTGGCTTCTTCCAATGTGGCCCAGGGAGGACAGAAGGTTGGACATCGCTGACCTAGGGGATGTAATTCGGCACTAAACGCAGCTTGGAGATAGACTGGCCTTTTCCCACGACAATAAAATGTCACAGTAAAATTCTAAGGAAAAAACTACCCTGGCCCCTTTGGACCTAATGTTTCAAGGAATTTTAAGTCTCCCTTTTCCTATCTTATACTGTGGTATCAAAAGAAAGAAAATATGCCAAAATAGAAAAGAAAAGCAGATATAATTTAAAATATTATATTTAAAAAAGAGAAAATATATCATTTAAATGATGCATTTCCTAGCTCTGCCACATCTTAGGCTATGATACCGTGGGCAAAACCACTGAGCCCAGCCTTCTTCGTCTAAGAAATGGATACTGAGAAAATAGCTTAGAAAGTCTATGTAAAAGGACAGGAGAAAGCTGATATGAAAGTGTGACCGTGACACTATAAAGTGCCACTGAAATCAGACTTGTTTTATTGGAACCCGTTTGTATAACCCTGAATTTCTGTTACTACTCACTCATGGCGAGCAGCTGGATTTTAGTAGTTTGAGGTGCTCTGCGCGAGCGTCCACGCTTCTAGATACTTGTGGTACTGTGGTACGTGTCAGGTTTTCAGGTGGCATGAAAGCCTGTGTGGTGAGGGGTGTGCATCACTTTTCATAATTGATTCACACCAAAATGCTGGCTCTCGGGAGACAGAGCTAAGTGGGCAGTAGCTGTTCCAACAGTACACAGTCACTGTGGTGACAAGCACATGTTTCTGCAGGAACAGAATGCTTTGCTGTCACCTTCCCCCAGATGAAGGCCAAAAACACTCCAGAAATAACCGATGGAGCCAAGTGGGGACCATCTACCCATTGAGACAGGAGCGACAGCCTAAGAACTTCAGGACTCGCCCTTTCGCTCCCCCCAGAGAGCGTGCAGAAGTCACCACACAGAGAACAAGGGAGACTTCTTCCTTACTTGGTGGGGGAAACATTTTCCACCCACGCTTGGGATTTCAAGGTCCCCGAATGGCCATAAGGGGTAGATGCTGAAGAAGGAGTAGCAGTGACAACACAGCCCTGCCAAAGCTTTGCAGCCCCAGAATCCTCCTGTTCTACGTCCCAATTCCTGGCACTGGCCAGCAGTGCTAGTGACCACGCTTGGGGAGTGTTGCTTTAATTGTTCTGTATTTACACTGTTCATTTTATCATCTCAGAAACTCCTTTATCAAGTCATGGCATCATGGGGAAGCTGGGATGGCTCAGTGGGTTAGGTGCTCACTTTGCAGCCCTGGGGACAGAGGATCGAATCCTAGCCCCGACCCGTGCAGACCCATATGCTGAACTGGGGAGTGCCCCCCATTCAGTTCTCTCTCTCTGTATCTCTCTCTCTCTCTCTCTCTCTCTCTCTCTCTCTCGTCAAAAACAATAAAAAATTTAAAATTTTTTTAAAAGATGATGGCATCGTACACTTCAGTATGTTACAATTTTGTAAATTGTACATCGATAAAGCTGGGTGGGGAGGGAGGGGTTCCTTTTCTAGCCTCACTAAGTGAAGCGCTCACTGTCCTGGGAAGCACACGATTGACTCTGAAGTTCACGTTTAGGGAACTGATTTTCTCCTCCCATCAGCGCTTAGCAAGGGCTCGGGACGCTGCCTGGGCCTCGGCCCCACTGCTGCAGGAGCGAGCCTGGACTTAGCAATTGGAACTGTGAAGCTAACGAACTGCCTTGTGGTTCACTGCGTCCTGTTCTCCAAATCCCATTATCTTTTAATCTATTCAGCTTGTTATGGATTTTCCCTTCTTTCGAATTACCACAGGAAGCTTAGGCATCTAGGAGAAGAACAAACCCTATCACTTATTCTTTCTGACTGCTGATAAAGTTAGTCATGAAGGAGAAAACAGGAAACACAGCAGATTATTTCTAGCTTACTAGCAACAGATCTGTAAGAGTAGAGGTGTCCAATGTTTGGGCTTCCCTGGGCCACAATGGGAGAAGAATTGTCTTGGGCCACACATAAAATATACTAACACTAACGGTAGCTGATGAGCTAATAATTAATAATAATAATAATGGTCACAAAAAATCTGTTTTAAGAAAGTTTATGAATTTGCATTGGGCCACATTCACAGCCATCTTGGCCCGCATGTGGCCCACACGCTGCAGGTTGGACAAGCTTGTACAAGACACTTTAGGTGTAGGCTGACAAACCTTGATCGTCCTCTACATGCCGGTCCTTTTTGGTCCTGATCTTCTATATGCTGGTCCTGGAACGGTAAGTACAGCCTGTTCCAGTTAACATGAACATGCGTGCCCAGGAACTATGTAAAATCCATCACAGAGGCCACTGAAATAACCACAGATCCCTGTCTTTGGTGATTTCGTGTGGATTTGACTGACCCCTAGAATGTATGCCTCTAGAAACCTAGCCCACTAGCACGGAAACAAAGAATTTTATCCTATTTTGTATTTATACATTCAAATCTAGTCAAGGGTTGGTGAATATATCCTTACATGAGAAGAAAGACAAACACAACCAACTGCTACATGATAAAGAGAGTAGAAGCGGAAGAGCAGGAAGAGGAGTGATAGGGGATGGTTACAAGGAGGCAGGATAGTATCTCAGTGCAAATAACTAACTAAATCTAGCTCTGGTTTCATATCAAGGTTCAGTCAACAAAGCGCTGTGTAATCTAGGGTATCGACCTCTCTTCTCTGAACTTCTCTGTTTTCTCATCCACAAAATACCTCATAGGAATTAAATTAAATAATATGTACAGAGTATGTGTACAATTGAAGTAATTCTGCAAATGACAGCTAATGTTTATTGAGACCCTCGTTGCTTGAATTCAACCATGTATTTGGTTTATTAATTCAAATTAGTCACCAACTGTCTTCGTCATATTCTTCATAGAAAAGAAGCTCTTTTTTATAGGGGGAAGGTGGAATACCGTGGCTTGTCCAAAACAAAAAAAGCTTCTTAGTCCTCTATGTTACTCCTAGGTTTCAGAGATCTGGACATTCCCATCAAAGTCAGTCTGAAAAATCACCTTAGGACGTTGTTTTAGCCCCTGGAGGACGGGGATAATGACACCACCTTTCACTTACCTTGCGCCATCTAATACCTATGACTTTATTTTCCAAATCTCCCTGGAGGAGATCAATAGGATTTATCCAAGTAATTACCATTCTCATCACGTACACAGAGAAGCTATGGAGGAGAGGTTTTGTGACTTTGCCAAAGTGAGGAAGTATTGGAGATGAGACTGAGACTCAGCTCTCCTTTCTGCAGTCTGCACGTTCTCACAGGGCGACCTGTTCGTCATGCCACACGAAAATCAGTCAGTCATTACGTAACCATGGGCACAGTCAACCTAAAGGCTCTTGGGGCTGAAACCTTTTCTCCAAGACACGCTTCATTCCGTGTCATGTACCCTCCACGTTCCTTTACACGGCATCTCAGTTACCTACACACAGGCAAGATGGAATGGGGGCTACTGATGCTGTTTTACTTTGAGTGCCCAAACTATCCACTAGGCATTCTGAAGGCGACATTTTTATACCATTTCTGACCGTGGTCATCAGTCAAAGCAGGAATTCAATAACTGCTAGCAAACCAAATGAGATTTCCAACTGCTCATGTACAAAATATTTAATATTATATTAATAGCCAAAGAGAAGCCAGAAGAGCGAATGGGTTTGGAAGAAGGAGAAAGCCAGACTTTGTTCTCCTCAATGCAAACCGAGGATCCGATGCATGACAACAGACCTCACTGCAACTCAGTTCACCTCTCAGATGGACTTGATGAAATCACTCCTCTACATTTCCCTCAGTAGGATCATTTCAACTTGGGGGGAAGTTAGATAAAGCATCTAGAATCGTCTGGACACAAGCAGCACAGAATTCAGCCACTACCGCTTCGGCAGAGCTCCACAGCACGCAGGTTCTCTGCGGGGACATGGCGGATGGCGGTGCCCAGCACCACCATGGCCCTGCCACCTGCCTCCAAAAAGAGCCCCCCTCGAAGTGCCCAGCCAGCCGCATCCCTGAACACTGGCAAGCTTCTGTTCTTGCTTTTAACTTAAATTAAACTGCTGCCTCCAGAGCAGAGGATATATTTAGAAGACAGTCGCTGCCCATTTTTTTGTCTTCTTTAAAGTTTCCTAATTGAGAATCATATTCCATAAAATTACATAGCAGTGCAAAGAATTGGAGAAGCAGGCAGAGACTCCAGGGGGTGGGGAAGCCTTAAGCTTTCTGACTTTCTCCGTATTTTTTCTCTACAACAAATACGCAGCTGACCTGTTCTGCTTGCTGACAATACGTGTCCGCCGTTTCATCAGATAGTCTCTTTCAAGTGTCTTGCAAATCAACTACAGTGACATACTCAATTCGCTTAGTCTTTTGTCATGTCACACATATGCAATGCAACTCTTTGGCTTTCATACCCAAGGTTCCAGCCAAGGGTTCACGGAGGCTTCCACTGTTAGATTCTTTACTGATGGAAGATGAAGGGAAAATATTGCAGATACAATGGCACACAAGCCTTCATTGAGGATGGAGATAGAGAATAAGGACATTATTGGTTCCCACACATACTTATTCTTTTGGTAACTAATGGATCTATTAAGCCTCCAATGCTTTCCTGGGCAACACTGGAAGAAGAAGAACTGTCTTGGCCACACATAAAACACTAACACTAACGATGCCACTTCCTTCCCCTCTCACAAGGGGTGCCCAGGAACCTCCTCACGTCATGTCACACCTTGAACTCCACCTTAGAGCCTGCCCCTAAGGAACTAAAGCCTGTGACGATTAGCAAGTGATAGCTTTCCTTTGTCATTTATTGATTTTCCAGTTACAGTTGACATACAACAGTATATTATTTTCAGGTGTACCACATAGTGATGAGACACTTACATACCTAAGAAGTGATCATCCTGACTAGTCTACTACCCACCTGACACCATACACAGTCACTACCATAGTATTGACTGTATGCCCTCGGCTGTACTTTGCCTGCCTATGACTGTTTTTCCACCTGGCAACTTGAACTTCTTAATCCCTTTCCTTTTTCATCCAGACTTCCAACCCCTCCAACCTCCGGCAACTATCAGTTTGTTCTCTATATGTATGAGTTTGTTTTGTTTATTTGTTTGTTTGTTTTCTAGATTCCACCTGTAAGTGAAATGATAGGGTGTTTGTCTTTCTGTGTCTGATGGTTTCGCGTTTTGCTCGTTTTTATTATTACTAACATGATGGAGACCAAACAAAACCAATGCCAATTTAAATTATCTGCCCTAAGCCAACCAACAGTCTAGGCCAGTACTGTCCAACAGGATTATAATGCAAAGCAAATAAATAACTTCTAATTTTCTAGTAGTCACATTAAAAAAGATAAGAAGAATGGAAAAAATTAATTTTAATATATTGTATTTCACTCAATATATTCAAAATCTTGCCATTTCAAAGTGTAATTAAATTTAAAATTATTAATAAGATATTTAATTCTATTTTCCATATTGTCTTCAAATTATGCTCTGTATTTTATACTTGTAGCACATTTCAATTCAGATATAAAGTTTTATTAGAACTCTGATCTTCATAGAAATTTCCTAAGATTTACAATCAAAAGAGTAGATTCACATATCTAAGTTATTCTGCACATTTAACTTGTGTTTTTCAATGACTAAATTGAACATCAGTTGTTTTTAATTAAATTTATTAGGGTGACATTGGTTAATAAAATTTTATAGGTTGAAAGTGGGCAATTCTATAATACATCATCTGTATATTGCATTGTGTTCAGCACCCAGAGTCAAGTCTCTCTTTTTTTTTTTTTTTTTTTTGACAGAGGAGAGAGAGAGAGAGAGATACAGAGACAGAGAGAGAACTGAACTAGGGGAGCTCCCAGTTCAGCACATGGGTCCGCATGGGCCAGGGCCGGGATTCGATCCTCGGTCCCCGGGGCTGCAAAGTGAGCGCCTAACCCACTGAGCCATCCCGGCTTCCCCCAAGTCTCTTTTTTGTCACCATATATTTGACACCCTTTACCCTTTTCTACCTCTCAACCAAGGAGCAAATATCCAAAATATATCAAGAACTCAAACAACTCAGTAACAAACAAACAAAAATCCAATTTTAAAAAATGGTCAGGGGACGCCAGATAGCTCAGCAGGTGAACACTAGCTTCTCGATCACGAGGTTTGGGGTTCTATTTCTGGCCCCAGCCCAGGCCCATGCGACCCCACATGCTGAACTACAGCACAACTGGTAACTGCCAGGATGGCTCAGTGGTGAAGGTTCTCGCCTCCCACGCAAGAGGCCCCAGTTCAGTTCCTGCCCCACGCAGCCCCACATCCACCTGTGTGGAATGAAACCATGTCACAACTGATGATGTACAACTATGGAGACTGCTCTGGACCCTTCTTTCCTTCTTTCTCTCTCTCTCCTTTTCTCAAAAATAAATGAAGAAGGAGGAGAAGGGAGGAGAAGGGAGGAGGAAGGAAGAGAAGGAGGAGGAGGAGAAGCAGAAGAAGTTCTGAACAGCGAAGTATAACTCACATTGTACATAGAGGTACTAGTCTTTGTTGTTCACAACTGTCAGCAAGAGATGGAGAGAAAATGAAAACAAAAACAAAACACATTACTCACATGGCTGGGACACGGACATGAGCGTAGCGTGCTACTAGGAGGAAGCTAAAAGCAGAGGCTATAGAGGCCGAGATGAGTGAAGGTGACGCGGATGAAAAGCTATCACCAGGTGTCATCGAGGCCGTACGCAAGGGCTCCTTGAGGTTTCGTGGCCCTCCATCTAGCAGTGAAATGGTGGGAACAGGTGCCGAAACTACCAAGAGGGTCCCTATCTCCTCACAAACATTGTGAAGGCAGAGAAATGCCTGCTGCAAAAGACAGCAAACGGTGTATTTCCCATCAGTCCATCCAACAAGTGTACTTTATTATCTACCAAATTCTTACAGGTTTCTAAATGCTGGGGATAGTCTATGAAACAAGGCAGGTAGAACTGCTTTCCTCAATATTCTTCCATCCGAGTGGGGAAAGCATACATTGAATTCTTTGGTAAATAAGCAGGATAATTTTATAGATTACTAAGTACTAAGAAAGTGACCTACGGACAATATGACAGAGCAGGCAAATTCAACCTACAGCCCAGCTTTAAATGAGGTCCACCACACATTCTTAAAACATGATGAGATTTGTGTGTGTGTGTGTGTGTGTGATCTAATTTTTAGCTCATCAGCTATCGTTAATGTTAGTGTATGTTATGAGTGGCCTAAGACAATTCTTCCTCTTCCAATGTGGCCCAGGAAGCCAAAAGGTTGGACACCCCTGAGATAGAGCATGACAGTAGTCAGTGAGTCACTTCAGCTACAGCCACCAGGAAAGAGGGTCCATGGAGCTGAGACCTACGAGATGGGAAGGGGCAGCCAGAGAAGACCTGGAACAGCACTGGGCCCAGAAGCGCCTGACTGGTAGGAGTTTCAGTATTTGACTGATATAAATAAAGTGCTGACTAATCAAGTTCAGAGTTGTCCTTCTGCGTATGTGTTCGAGCCTGAATTGCAACATTTTCTTGCATAAGGTCATTACAGCTGGCTTTCTGCATATAATTCTGATAGGCCCATGGACGCGTACTATGTGGGAAAAGAACAGCTATCTATGTCTCTCAGCAAAAATTTTAGGGAATTGTCCAAATTTAAAGTTGTCCCAAACTTATAAATTTATGGACTGATATACTGAATAACTTCCTGGAGTCTTACCTACTGCCAGGGTCATGCTTGCTCTGTGTATTACTTGCATTTTTCCGTGGAAATTTCCCTTTAGACAGAACAAATGGCAAGATGATCATTTATTCCCTAGGAGTCCCTATGTGCCTGGGGAGGTCCCACGGTATGCCTATCATGCAGGTATGGTTATTTACAGTGTCCCCTCTCACACGCCAAGGTGTCCTGCTTTGCAGAACACTCCCCACGGCACCTCATTGATTACTCTGGGAGGGGAGAGGTTAACTCACCTAGCAGATCTCTCTGGCAAGCAAGCACACACGGGGGCCTTCCATCCCCTTGCATGCGCCCTGCCAGTTCCCATCCGCCAGAGGTTAAAGATAAATAATGTCGACGACAAGCACATGATGTGATTTATACGAAGCCCCACAGCTGGCTGTCACGCATGGAACGTTGTCTCCTAGCACACCCAACCTCCACTGCCTCCCTCAGTGACCTTCCCGGCCAAGACAGCGTCTTGATTTAATGATGCCTGAGATCAGGCACTGAAGACTCCTGGCTTTTTTTCTCCCCCCGCCCCATTCTATGTTACCTCTTCATTTCATTGAGCTTGCTTTTCCGATTTTGCTCCTCACCTAAAGCAACCAGCGTGACCCTTTGAGCATTGTGTTTAGAGCTGAGTCCAGCAGCACTCGTTTCAAATAACAAGGAAAAGCCCTGAGACCTTCATCAGAGCCGTAAGCAGGACTTCTGATGGAGCCAGAGGCTCTCTTCCTCAGGAGTCAAGATGTGCTGCTCAGACAGTCGTGTGACACGGCGGTGTGGGGAGGGGATACAGAGCCAGGTCATTACAGCGATTAGAACCTTAAGACGCAGCATAGAGATGGCTGAAAACCAAACCGAGACAGGAATAAGTAGGGGAATGCTACAGATGAGAGAAAGAAATCTTTTCAGGAAGCAAAAAATATATATATTGCTGGCTGGAACGCACCGTTCCCCATCCACCGCATGGCTTACCTGTCCCATTCTGCTGATTTATGCTTCATACACCCACTGAAACACCTTCCCTGACTTACACCCCAGCCTCGGGGATAGAACTAAATCCTCCCGTCCACCTCCAGAGCCTCAAGGACATCCTACCACACATCACACTGGGCACTTCCCACTGTACATTTCTACGTCTGTCTCTGGCCTGATGACAAGCCCCTTGAGCGGGAGTGCTTTCTTATCCATCTCAGTGGTCACAGCCTAGCAGCTCACGTGCCGTCGTCACTCAGGACCTGTCCTCTGAATTTCGTGGAAACCCACACATACTGATGAATTTTAGGCTGAGGGAAGGAATGAATTATAGCACTATTATATGGCTGTTTTATTACACAGCTATTTCCTAGCAGACAGACCCACTCTAAACTCGATACGAGAGATTCAATTTAGGGGAAACAACAGAAAATTGGAAAACCCTTCTTGACAATAAACATTGAGATGAGTAATGGGACAAGGGGCGTGGACCCTCCTGTCCTCAGCGTTCACACATGAAGCCATGCCACACCATTTGTTACAGCCTCATCTGGAGGGAGCAGAGGAGACCAGAGGGATTTCTCTGTAAGGAATCTCCCCTATAATTGGCATCCGAAATAAAAGTAAATTACTGCACACATCGTTCTTGTACTTCATAGGGTGATGGCATACACTGAAGGTGAACTGAAAAATACTTTATTTTCCCCTCAGTTGTGAACTTTAGCACTGAAATTACATTTCTATTACTTCCATGTAATTGTTATTATAGACACTCCTGGCTTTCAAACAAAAACAAGAAAAACATAGATATTTTTGAACTACAGAGCCACCTTTTGACCTGATCTCAGAAGTCTAAGAATCTCACAAACGAGAAACTTAAAGAGGTGAAACTATCTGACCCTGATTGCATCAAATCCAGTGTGCTGTTTGGCATATAAGAGGCTAAACTTGGTAAACACAGGTTGTAAGAAAATAGATACATGAATCAATGAATGATCAAACACCGCTCTGAATGGGCAGTACTATGAATTAAACCTGAGTACTGCATACCCAAATAGAAGACTAGTTCCTCTATACATCTACACTAATACAGGGCCTATCTATCTCAGCAAAGATATTTATCTTCAAACTTCCCCAAACTATGCAAACAGTTCTTTAGAAAGCTATTCTCAATCCTTACACACAGTATCCTATTTAGTATCTGGAAACAGGAATGCTACCTGAAATCACCACTAAATGGGACTATCGGAGCCTTGTTCCTATGGGAGGAAAGTGTCCCAATGTTTGTGCACAAATACCGCTGCCGTTCTGCAGTCATCCCACGTCAGAACATGCCTCAGGCCAGCTTCTTTCAGCTGAGCTTGCCTCGGGGTGCCGGGACGTGCATGCATGCCACTCAGAACATCAGCACACCCCAGCGTCCTATCTGCCACTCCTTCGGTTTCCTCGCCAGCACCCCATGGCCCTGCAAAACCATCACATTAACAACCAGGGGAAATGTTCTTTTTGCTTCTGTGCGTGACCCTCCTCACATATTAGCCAGCCGTTACGAGTCAAAACTTCTCATCTGAATACAGGATGCCTGCCGGACAAAAGGCTGCAATGGAAGAAAGTTGCCAACAAAGACAAAAGTGAGTGAGACTGGTCTCACAACACCCTAATCGATGCATCATGAGGCACCTGTGCAGTACAAAGGGCAGGCTCTGTGAGGTGAAAAATGCTGCACGTACGCGTGCCCCCAGGGAGCCCTGTTTGTATGCTTCTGATATGCATGGACTTCAGTTACCATGACTTAATCACCCCAGTCTCCTGGTAATGGGGTTTAAACTTCCGCTTTTATGGTTAGCACACCTTGAGTGAAATGTGGAATGCGCTGCTAGGTCCCCTGTTCACATTCACTGTGTAAAGTACAGATGCACATCACAATCCAGGACCAGCCACGTCAGTTCTTTCGAAGCCTGTCAGGGGAGCGTCTCTAAGCGTCCTATATTCAACTCACACACACCCAGCCAAGCACAAGGGGGGCTGCCTGTGCTTCCCAGTGACACACCCATGTGACTGGATAATCAAGACAGAGAACAACAACAACAACAAAAAATGAAAGCGCTGAAAGTGAAATCTAAGGCAGATGTCAACGGAGTTACAGAAGAAACAGCTGACTGAAAATGCTGAGGCTGTCACCCCCCAAGAGAGGTTTCAAGGTCTCTAGGCAGCTAGAAAGCTCTCCCTAAAATTCAAGTGTAATTCCTCACTTATAAGCAAGCACACCACCTCTGCCTCTTAAACCAGCAAAAAGGCATGTTGCTGTCCTGATTTGTGTCACATCGATGAGCTCGTGGTCCCACCATCTCAGGACGGATGCATCGCCATGTCTGTAGGAGGCCGGAGTACAGACTCCCTTGGTTGTCTTGAATAGACGCTCGGAAGATAGTCCTGTTCCTCATTTCTAGATCCAACACTCTCACAATGGTGACTGTAAAGCAGTTAAAAGCATCCCTTGCTATGGCAATGGTGAGAAAGCTTTTCCTCTAACATTGTTCTGAAAGATCTATGAGCCCATATTCGCCTGGAATTGTATCTCTCCTCTGCTGCATTCCACTATAATGCTCGTGGTAGAGAGGTCATGAATAGAACTCCACTGACACGTCTTTTGCTGTCTGTCAATCCCCCACCCACCCCCAGAGAACAAGGCAATGAAGCAGAAATAGGATACAATAAGATTATTTAGAATCCTCCTCATTCTAAAGGGAAAGTATGGACACCAAAAGCAAACTACCACCTACTTGTAAAGATGAAGCAACTTCTGAGATTTTACAAATATGCTTTGTATTTGTTGAACAATACACAGCGATTTCCTGCTGGAAATTTTCCTTTCATTATTTAAAAAAAGTTAACGTGCTTACATTCTCATTACAAAAATCAAATATGCTCAAAGAAGAAAAGGTGAATAATATTTAAACATTAAAAAGACCATTTTAGAGTAGGTCTTTTCAGGTTTTTCTTCAGGAACATACATGTATAGTTAGTGTAAATAATATCTTACACTCTACCTGATTTTCTATAACATGATTTTTCTATCAGCTCCTGTTAAAAACATCCCTGGATATTTAAAGTGTAGTGATCATCTGGATGAAAATTGTAAGCAGGAATCAGCAACCAGTTGAAATCTCCTACTTATAAGCTTATCATGGAAAAAAAAATCAGTGTAAACTCATGACCGGAGAAGAAAATATCATTTTCAAATTTGTTATTAGTTACCTGACAATTAAGTGCCCAGAACTGGAGCACTCACAGTATCAACACTCATGTGTGTAAGATTCTCTACAGTTCTGTTCATTTCATGTCTTGGGGAAGGAAATAGTCTCCATGAGTCTAGAACTTCTACTGCTGTCAAGCCACAAGTAAATGCCCCAAAATGTCAAAAAAAAGAAAAAATATACTGAAAGGACAAAGGTAAGCCCACTGGCCAACTGATAATTTGTATAATAAATAAGATTGATAATTGCCCAATATTTTTGTTATTGATTAAAACTAGCACAGTCTATGAAAGTTCAGAGTGATGCTCAAAAAAGTTAATATAAATTATATCATAAGTAGTTGTAATACAAAAGAAGTATGAACATGATAAAGTATATTTAATTGTTATTGATTTCAATAAGGAGAGGAGTACTAAAATATATGTGCACATGTATTTTGTTTTAGTTTTATTTCGATGCCTGTGCATAAAGTATTGGTGTGGTCCTGTTACTATTGAGTAAGGTGAATATAACTAACAGGAAATATGTCAAATGGTCTTAAAAAAGAAGACATAAGAAGAAGGATGTTTACTAAGAGCCAACAAGGCTGCTCAGCCCTGAGCTTCCCATCTACTAACCAACAGAACAGAGCTCGCAGGGCCTCCCTCAGAAGCTGAGGAGAAATAATTACTTGCAATCACCCTCATTTCTCAGGAGGTGTAACTGCCAGATGGTTCTTGACTTTTAATAAGTTGTTTATTAGAGTATATGTTTTTTAATAATGCTAAATAAAGGACAATATCTAATAATGAACATAATTCATATAATGTCACCATGTGTAACTTCTAAAAATATTTTTGGAGAGAGACAGCAAGTTGCAAAACAAAAAAAAAATTAGACTTTTATGAAGGCAGTTATGTCTTTGAACATGAAATAAATTTAATGATTAAAAAAACAGCCCCAGCCTGCTCATCAGCAAAATGTCCTTGACGAAAAATACATCCCGTGGATAAGGCTGTGGGTACGATGGGGTGATAACGTGAGTGGTAAGAAGAGGTTTGTAACATTATACAAACTCTTTGCCTCTCTGTGTTCAGGAACATAGCATGCCTTACACTTAAACCTCATTCAATGTGTCCATTCTAACAGGCCAGGTTATGTGCTATAACAAGCCCAAAACCTCGGCAGCTGAAAATAACGGTCCACTGTTGTCTACTGTGGGTGGACCAGAGGCTCCGTGGTATGTTGTCTTGCTGCTCCCTCCAGGGTAATGGGAGGGGCGTCCAAACTTCTGGCTTCCCTGGGCCACATGGGAAGAATTGTCCTGGGCCACACATAGAATACACTACGAATAGCTGATGACCTACAAAAAAAAGGTCACACACACACACTATTCATCATATTTTAAGAATTCTAGTTGGGCTGCGTTCAAAGCCGTCCCAGGCCACAGGTTGGGCTCGCCTGCTCTAGAGGGGCTCATGTCAACATTTAAATGCTTGGCATGATGGGGACACATGTCCCTCCACTTCATAGCTCACTGGCCTGCAACGATCACATGGTGCCACTCAACACAGGATGTCTCAGAAGTGCAGGTCTCCTATGTGCCCAGACCCTGGGAAGATGGAATTATATGATGTACTTGGATTTTTGCTGGAACTTTCATGAGCAACATAAAAAAAATACCTGTGTTCTCTGAACATTAAAAAAAAAAAAAAAAAAAGGGAAAGCCGGGACGGCTCAGCGGGTTGAGCGCTCGCTTTGAGGCCCCGAGGACCGAGGATCGAATCCCGGCTCCGGCCCAGGCAGGACCCACATGCTGAACTGGGGAGTTCCCACAGTTCGGTTCTCTAGCTGTCTCTGTCTCTGTCTCTCTCTCTATCTGTCAAAAGTAAAAAAAAAAAAAAAATGCACTGAAGATAAAATAATTACTAAAAAAAAAAAAAAAAATGACACCAAATTCAGAGATCAGGGCAAGGGTTTCCTAATAATGGAGTCATCACTTATACTTTTCCTACTGATGTCTGAAAATGACGGCATTTCGGTAAAGACTTGCCTTGGTCGCAGCCCCACCATCTCTCACTGAAATGTGCATCCTGCATCTTCG
>PVKE010007615.1:0-50133 GCA_004027555.1 Craseonycteris thonglongyai
CTCCCCCCTGCCCCCCAGGCTCACTCCCACTGTCCCCCTGGGCCCACTCTCTGGGCTCCTGACTTCGGTTTCTTGCTCCATCCTGATGCCTGCCCTGCAGTTTCCCATCCTGAACCGTTTCAGTTCAGTCTGGATTTCTGGAATTGGCCATGGTCGTGGGGTGCTCCACCCAGCACTCCTACCTGTCCTGGTCTGCTCAGGCCCACCCCTGCCTGACCGACATGCACTCCGCTGCTGAGGTCGTGTGAATGCTTGGTGACGTTGCTAAGATGAGCCCATCTTGGTGGGGCGTTTTCCCCTGAACCTATGCCCCTCAGGCTCTTAGGGGCATGAGACTTAGCCAGGGGACAGTAGAAAATGGACTCCGGAGTCCTATCTTTAGAAACTCTACTTCTGTGGGTCTCCAATGGGCCAAGGGGCCGCATTTGTTCTGGCAGATGCTTCAGATGGAGGAAGAACCTGGGATGCACTGAACAGCACTCAGCTGCCCCCACAGGCCTTCACTCGTCAGTGACCAGAAGGAAATACAGCAGCCAGTTGCATCTGTGCCAGGCTCACCCCCTTTCGAGCACTGTCACATCTGTTTTTCCTTCCTGTCCTCTCAGACTCCATCTAGCATGAAGGAGACTATCGTGTCCATTTTTCAGAAGAGTAAAGGTCACAGTAGTGATGGGAATCTCCAGAAGGCGAGCTGGGCTCAGGTCCTAGCACAGCTTCCTGTGACTACCCCCTCCTCTGGCTCCCAGCGCTGAGACCACAACTCCCCTGTGGCAGGACAGTGCCAGGCACAGAGCAGGCAGGTGACAACTCTGTTCTGAAGGAATAAATTGCAGACAGCCTGGGTCTGCAACAGCGTCTCCTCCCGCTCCCCTTGTCTCCCCACCCCCACAGCAGAGCAGATGCCCCAGAAAGGACGTATGCCCAGCCCTTGACCGGGCATGCTGGGGGCGGATCCCGTGGGTCAGGCACCTCTGTATCCTGCCCGACATCTGAGATGAGACAAGAGTCCGTGAAGTCTCTGCTAACTCTGTGCTGAAATATTGAATGTGATTTGGGGAGTTATTGGCATTAAAATCCGGTTTCTTGCCCTAAACGGGACCCTGCTCTCTGTGGGAAGCAGTTTGAGTGTCATCGAACAGGTGGACTCAGCCTCAAGGTCATGAAAGGCAGCTCTCGTTGGAGCCCACAGTGAGCCCAGGAACACAGGCGTGGTGTGGCCCCGACGACACAGGCTTTGGAGCCAGACGGCGTGTGAGTTCTGGCCCGGCCCACTTGCCCTCTGGTCATATGTACCGTCTACATCTCAGCCTCCGTTTTCTCATCGGTACCATGAAATAATCCTCCCCCACGGGTTCGTTTTGAGCAGTAGAGGGCAACTTTTTGTAAAGTCCTCCCTCTTGATAGGCACTCAATCAACAGTGGTTTTATTAAATTCAAGTCCCTGGATTTAAACACACAATCTAACTAGACAGAGAAGACTAACACACAAGAAAGACGTGAGTCAGAGCTTGAGAATAAACAGCGTGGTACTCCCCCAGAAGAGCTGCCGAGGTTTGGAGGAAAATCACCATCCGGAGGGGCTTTGTCAGGACATGGCACCGCTGGGGCCTCAAAGGACAGGATGGGAGGGGCCCCGCCTGGCCACAGCAGGGCAGGGGTGAAGAGGACTTTGGGGGAAGTGAGTAGTTTTCGTTATGCCTGCATTGATACAGAAAGGGTTCGGGGAAAGTCAGGGTCTGAAAGGTCGTGTGTCTTCAAGTGAGAAAGTCAAGATCGAGAGTGGGAAATGAAATCAGAACAGGCAGGTCCTGAAGGCTGCATCAGTCCATTGGAAGGCCACAGTTTTTACCCTCAGGGTCCCTGCAACCAAAAGTGAAAGGAAACTGGAGGCGATTCCTTCTACCAGAGAAAAAGAAAGAACACATATTGTTCTTGAAAAGATAACACATAGTCCTCCTAGTATTGGACTACGGTATAAAGGAAATTTCTCATTGGAATTATTTCAAACACAGCTTTCTATCTGGAATAAGGTTCATTACATACAATGAGGTCTACAAGGCCATTACTTACAGCATCCCTCTATAAAGATGGATGCATTGCGTGAAATCCGGCAGGATACAGAGGGTAGGATGACACAGGTCTGGATGAGTTCTGCCCTGACCGCCCCCTCCTCCATGGACACTGCCATTGGCCACCACTGCTGGCCTTTTCGGTGACTTCCTGTCGTTTGTCCCAGAATGTCCCACCTCCTTCCCATGGCCCGCACCAACGATGCGGCTCAGGTTCCCGCCCAGGCCCCAGGCTTCTCCTTGCCTCCCACTCAGTGCCACCGCACTCCAGCCACATTGGCCTTTGGGAAAGGTGCCAATCTCTCTCCACCTCCCACCCCTTCCGCTTGCTCACTCTTCCGAGAGGCTCCACCCCCAGCTTTTCTCACAGTAGCTGCCTCCTTATTCTTCTGGTTGCAAACCTTCAGTCACTTGATCCCTAGATCGACTCTGGCTAGCCCTCTAAACTAGACCCCTCCTGTCATTGTCTAGCTCACTTCCACGATCTCTCCTCCGCGGTGCTGGTCACAGCCTGTACAGATTTACTCCCACCTCTACGCATGTACTGGCATCTCCCCACTAGAGCAGAAGAGGGCAGGACCTTGCCTAGTTTGCCTCTATCCCTAGGGCCCAGGAGAACATCTGACACATAGTAAGTGCCCAATACCTGTCTGTTGAACAAAAGGAGGAGAAAGGAAGGCTCTCTAATGAAGAGCCAGGAGGTAAGGCTTTCCTGTACGGAATCCTGCCTTAAAAGATCCACCCAGTGAAGACACCCTTCCAAGGAAACCAAAGACCCTGAAACAGCACCCACTCCAAGGAGATCCGGCCAGCTGCAGAGCACTCTCAGGTCCCCCCGCAGACCAAGTCCGACTTCTCTCAGAACGCAGTAGCTCCGGGTAGCTGGTGTCAAGGTGGCCCTGCTGCGCCCTTTGGCGACGGTGGGGCGGGGGAGCTGCGCACAGGACGGTGGCATTCTTTTCCTCTATCCCTTCCAATCCAGTTCCCAAAGAAAAGCTCCACCAGTGGGATGAAAACATACCTCTAGTCCAAAAGCACCAAAGGGCACTTCATGGTGTAACAAAATAAAAAAGAGACACTGTCTGTAGATGAATCTTAAAAATTCCCTGACTTGGCGCTTTTCTGGTACCAGGGTCCACTGGCATGAGTGCGCGGCTCCGGGCAGCAGCCTCTCTGGAAGCTTCCAGCCTGCCCCCCGCAGAGGGAAGCAGTAACCAGGGCAAGGCCACCCACCTCCCGCGGCAGCCCAGACTGAACTGAAGGCTCATTATCACAGTGCAGCCCTCTCTGTTCCCTCTGGTTTCCTCCTTCTTTCCCACACTCTTCTATGGCTCCAGAAGGGCCACCCGGCCCAGACCCAAATTCCTACCCTCCAGTCAGTCCTTCTCTACAGACACCTGGAACTAGAATC
Organism: Craseonycteris thonglongyai; assembly: GCA_004027555.1. Lineage (NCBI taxonomy): Eukaryota > Metazoa > Chordata > Mammalia > Chiroptera > Craseonycteridae > Craseonycteris > Craseonycteris thonglongyai. The sequence goes on from PVKE010007615.1 coordinate 3,481, forward strand.
GTGACCTAGAAATTCAGCCACCGGAGTCCAAGGTGGTCAGAGACTTCATTCCTGCTTGGCCACTCACAGGCTGTGGGGCCTGGAGCAAAACACTTCCTCGCCTTGGTTTAGTCATCTGCAGAATAAGCAAACTGTCCTCGTCTGTGCACCTCCTTCTTGATTTCTACCACATGTTCATATGACCTGTTGTCTCACTTAAATCATGATCATCGGCTTCTTGCCTGTATACTTACTCGCTTGTTATACAGCAATACATGGGTATGCTGTGTATATTTTTCTACAGTACATTCAAAATACTGGGGGGTGCCAAAAGTGTGTACACATTTTAAGACATGTTATCTATGTATTACTTTTGGAAATTGCATTGAATTACAGTAGCAGTGTGTAGCATGATCACTCAAAGGATGGCATTAATCAAACGAATGCTAGCATCACCATGTGACAGGCAGGACAGTCAAAGAAAATGACAGCAGCACAGTTGTCATTTGAGGAACTGCAAGACCACTTTGAAGTGGTATTTGAAATTCAAGAACATTGCGGAAGTACAATGACAACGGAGGCGTGAGTGTGCACAGAATCTCCACCACGCCTAACAATTGCATGCATTCATGATAAGTTAGAGACACATGGTCAATGGAAATGGCGTGCACAGTGATACAAGTGGACACTTCGGTCAGCGTTGCTCAAGCAGTAGCTCGCCATAATCAGAAGTGTCTGGATGCTGAGGGTCACCACTTTGAGTACCTCTTCTAATTGCAGAAGTCAAATGTGAGTTGTATTCATCTTTTGTTAGCAGTATATATTAAATATTACTGTTTTAATACAGTTTTTTCCTTTCCTAAAATGTGTACACATTTTTTGACACCCTCTGTATATAGCTATTTAAAAATTCACCCATCTATGACCAAAAGCAGTCTTGCAGTCTGTCAGTCCAACATATGCACACTTCAGGAAATAGCGGGTGAATTGAGTGATGTCGGAGATAAGTTTCTACTGTGTATGATGCTAAGAACAGCTCCAGAACACAGAGGAACTCTTTCTAATTCCTGAGGGCACAAACACTGCGGCTGGGACTCCATCATATCCGTGGTGATGAGTCCCCTCTGGTACCCACGGCATCCCAAGTCCACCGCTAACGGCAACCAGCTCTGAGAATGAAGGACCTATTCTTTGCATAACTTGATTTTTTCAAGTGTCTAAGGCCCTATTATGCACCACGTCTGAGGCTCGGTGCCTGTGGTACAGAACACATAGAAGACATAGATCTGCCCTCGTTAGGCCCAGTAGGAGACAGGAGACGCTCAGAGACCTGTGTGCCATTAAGAAGAGCAGGACAGGACTCTCGGGGCCGGGGAGTGACGAGGGCTGAAGGGATCCAGGTGAGCTGGCCACCTGGGAGGCCCGTGGGCAAGCTAGGGGATGGAGGGTCATCTGTGAGACTGTGAGGAAGGGTGGTAGGTGGTGGGGCCTCTGGAGAGTGCCCTGGTCACTCGGGGGCAGTGCATTAGAGAGACCTGCAACCCCCCAAGCACTGTGCAAACCGTAACCAGCCCCTCATCATCCTTATGGTTTGAATTTTAATCTAAATGTTCAATTTGTTGAACATTACCATTAACGAGGCTGACCTAATGGCCAGTTTTACATCCAGTAACTTCAGAATGTACTTCCCTTTTCAGTACAAAGGGAACATGAATGACCACAGATCATATACTGTACCATGAGACAAGTCTCAAAGGTTCAAAAGAAATAAACACTGGAATCCAAGTATGTACTCTGACCACACTGGGAATCAACTAGAAATAAGTAACAAAATAAACCTAGAAAATCCCCCAAATATTTGTACATTATTTCTAGATAATCTACTGGTTTAACAAGAAATCAGAGTACAAGAAGGAAATATTTCCACTCGAGTAATATTAACAACAAACACAACCACTGTAGGAGTCACCTAACACAATCGTTACAGGAAGGTTTGTGGCATGGAATACGCATGTTAAATGCATTCTTCTCTCCAGATAGTGCATACGTGCTTTTCCCTATTCCTCCTCTTAGTACAGCCAAAAATCCGAGACAGTGGACATATATATATATAACACAAATATAAGAGGACTCGGAAAGATGAAGAGAAGAAGGCAGATTGCCTAGACCTCAGGCCACAAGGGGCAACATGGCAGTGAGGTCCCTGGGTTTACTTTTGCCCCAGATATTCCAGAGTGGGTGCTGGAGAAGCCACCAACCCCAAACTCCAAGAGGAGCAAACACCCAGCCAAGAACCAGGTCAGGTACAGCCTAACAAGACAGAAACTTAGAAGCTAACTACTCTGCTCCAGCCAAACAGAAACTACTGTGGCCCTACTCCTACTGCCAAAGCAGAAGACACATGGGGCATCTAGATTTCCACCCTCACCAATCTGTCACAACACACCCACTCCTCCACCAGGGTGGTGTCAGAGAAGGCAAATTGGAGACATGGGATGTTCACCCCTGCTAAGAAGTAGTGAGCTCCAGGGGCCAGAACTTCTGCCCCTCCCAGCCTGCAGCTTGGTGTCAGAGGGGACCTGGGGACATTCAGGACTGCCACCACCACCCAGTGGTAACAAGGCTATTCTGCAGTGTCAGTGGAGGCTGCCAACCTGCCTCCGCCAGCATGGCATCCACCAATGGCACTTGCCAGGTGGAGAACCTGCCACCCACCTCCACCTGGGAGTCTACTCCCAGGAGAGTAGTGTCACAGGAGGCCAAGGACAGCAGAAGGGTGAAGTAAGATCCAAACACTCAACATAATCCCTAATTTCAATTAAAAAAAAAAATCACTCATTATTTTAAAAGAACCAGGAAAATCTCCACTTGAATAAGACAATCAGCAGATACCCAGACCACAATGACAAAGATAGTAGAATTATCTGTCCAAGATTTTAGAGCAGTCATTGCAAAAATGCTCCAATGAGTAATCACAAAGTCTTGAAACAAATGAAAAAATAAAGCAGAAAATATAAAGAAGGATCAAATGGAACTTTTACACCTGAAAAAGTCAATAGTAAAAATAAAAACAAAGGAAGATTCAAAATTTATGATCTGAGCCAGGGGTCGGCAAACTATGGTCCACAGGTCAGTCTGCTGTCCATTTTTCTGAATGGATTTATTGGCACACAGCCACTCTCATTCGATGACATACTGCCTTGGGCTGCTGCAGGTTACAAGAGCAGCGTGGAGTAAATGTCACAGTGCGTGTCCTCCAAACTCAAAATGTTTATCACCTAGCTCTTCACAGAAAACGCTTGTTGACCCCTGATCTAAGCTACCCCCACTGGATACAAGAAAAGAACAAATGAAATGCACATAAACTAGAGGGGGATAGTAAACGCAATAAATACAGGGTCATGATGGAAATTTCAAAATGAGAGAAATGTTCTATATCTTGACTTGGGTGATGGTTTCACGGATTTCCCATTTTCCAAAATGTAGCAAATGATGCTCTTCAGACCCATGCATTTTACTGTATGTAATATATGTCTCCAAAAACTCCTCATGTCAGATCATGTCACTCTTCTGCTTATAATCTTCCAATAGCTCTCCATTTCTCTCAGAGGAAAAGCCAAGACCTTTCAGTGGCCTCAGCACCCCAGCCTCCCACTATTTCTCTGACTTCTTCTTCCACTCTCCCTCTTTCTCACTCCTCTCCAACTACATTGGTCTCCCAGATGTTGCCTGAGGATCCCAGCCACTGACCTACACCAGGGCCCTTGTGCTGGCTGTTCCCTCTGCCTAGAATGCTCTTCCCCAGGGACTCCAACCACTATCACCTTCACCTCATTTCAGTCTTTGCTCAACTATCTTCTCGATAAGTCTTGCAACTCACTCACCCCATTGCCCCCAGAGGATTTCCTGACCCCCTTGCCCTGCCCCACTCTTGTCCTTTTCTATAGGACAACACCTTTGACACCCATACAATTTACTGATTCATTAGGCTTATTGTCCATCTTCTCCTTCTGCGCCAACACACACTATCATGAAAACACAAAGGTGGTGAGAATCTTTTTGTTTTACTCACTGATATGTCCCAGCTGCTTACAACGGTACATGACATATAGCAGATGCTCAAGAAATATTTGCTGAATAAGTAAATAAAAAACAAAGGTTGTGAAGGCCATTGAATTGAAGCCAAGTATACGTAACCTTTATGTGAATATGGCAGAGCCAAGAATGCTTCTCCTTCACCCTTGGCATTAACTCCTTGTTCCTTTTTCTCCTCATCTTGACCTCACTCTTACAGATCCCAAACCCTGAAAAAAAATCTACATTCTCTGATTTAAAAAAAAAAAAAAAAAAAAGCATTGCTAACTCTGTGAGTGGCAGATGTGGTGTTCTTACCTCTGGTACTCTAAATGGCAGAGTGAGTGTTTCCCCTCAAATAACGTGTGGTTGAGATGCTATGATCTATGTTAACAATGGATTGGCCTCCGCTCTGGCCAAACTTCAACTTGAAAAGCTCTCTTTGCATTCACTACTATACTGTATCATTAATTTTCAGCACCTTTTTTAAAAACGTGGCCAAGCATATGAGGAGTGATTATCAACATGTGGGATTCATTTTTACACTTCTTCAACTATGTAGCAAAAAAGAACCAATCAGCTCAGGTCCTGCTGCATTTTACCACTGAGTGCCCTGAACTTTTCCTTGCACCTTGTGGACTGAAAAGACAGTCTTTATCCTGAAATTGCTCTCTCCAGGTCTGGAGCATGGGGGACAGAAGGCGGGCCTACACGACGCTAATGAGCTCAGCAGGAAAGAACCATTAGCAAAGTTGATCAGTCTGGGTTCTGTTTACATTCTGTCAACTCTAATCATGGGTCAAACTCCTGTCTGTGTTTATTGTCGTCATTAATGACTGTTGGTTCTGCATTTCTCAGCTAGGACCCAAGCTCAGTCAACATTTGACATGAGAGCAGCAAGAGTTAACTGTGACAGCCACCCTTTATACATGCTCTGTCAAGGCCAAAGGAACCTTTTGTCTCTGGAAATTATCCTCCCCCACCCGTGACAGTCATGTTTGCCCTTTTGATGCTGTCTCTGGCTGTGGCCACCTGAATCGAAGTGGAAGCCTCACCCAAGCTCCTTGTTTTTGAGCTAAGATTCTGGTATAGTCGATGCATCTTTGGATGGGATTGCTGCTGAGGCAATATAAGCTCAAGACCTTAAAGGCAGTTACTGTTTTCCCATCACAGGAGCAAGCAGTCTACAGAGAGAGAAGAACAATACATGTACCAAGAAGCAGAAATGGAAGAGAGAGAGAGAGAGAGAGAGAGAGCTGCCTGTGTTCGTACTCTTTTTCCGGTCTTGGTTCCACACCCGCCATCCAGAGGCCCCTCTGCCCTTGGCTCCAGCAGCCACCTAGGTTTCCTTCCTATCATTTTTGCTTATGCCAGCAACAAATAGAGTTTGAGCTAAGAATTAAAGGTAATAATTACAGCTAAGCAAATAAGGCTACACTGCCCCAAATAATAAAAAATGGGGCCCTAACTAAGTTATTTACAAATTCTTTTCCCCTGGTTTGTACAATAGTCCTAAGATTCTTCATGAGGAATTCTGGCTGGAGCAGCTTAGTGATTGGCCCCTCAGGCTCCCACCCGCCCCTTCTGTGTTCATCCTGTCCTTCACGACTCCCCTCTTCATCAAGTTATTTCTCGGATCCAGAATTCTGGCCAGAGCTTCAGTGCCTTCAAGTAAGAAAGCTCAGTTCCTCTGGTGACTTCCGTCCTCTGACAACCACCAACCCTCCTCTCTTACGTCTTTCACTACTTTCACGTGGCTCACTTTCCCCAGAGCAATGAAGGCCTCACCAGCCCTGGGAGGTTCAGACCAGCGACCTTGATGCAGGAACTCTCCAACGCCACGCTGACCAATGCAGCTGCCACTGGTCACATGTGGGCATTTAAATTTCAATTAATAGAATGAAACAAAATCAGAAGTTCCTTCCCTCATTCCCACGAGCCGCAGTCCAAGCATTCGATGTGCTCTTGTGCCACGTGGGCTGGCACGGTGACAGAACATTCCCCATGTCGCAAGAGTTTTTACTGCACAGCATTGTCTGTCTCTCTCTCTCTCTCTCTCATCTCTACTGTCCACGCCTGCTCATTCATCAGTCACCATCTTAAAGGCTATGGACTTTAAGTCATACTGAAAGTCATACTCGTGTAGCCATGAGGTGACATTCCAGAGCCTCGTTTCTTCTTCTCTTGGTAGTTGCTGAAGGATGACTGTGTACCTCCAACAAAAAAATTCGTGGGTTGAAATCCTAACCTATAATCGGAGGTGAGGCTTTTCAGAGGTGTCACGAGGGTGGAGCCTCCATCACCCCATCCCATCCCACTTGACCTTCCACACAGAGGGTCCTAGAGTTCAGCATCACTCCCAACAGACGCTGTTATGCCATCAGGAAGGGCAAACATGTTCCCTAAGTCACAGCAATGACAGCTCATTCCTGTCTCCCTAATGGCCCCGTGTGTACCACACTGACCTCCAGTCTCCTGGGAAGGTGTTTTCAGTTAGTCCCAGGAAAGTTAAGCCCCCCTTTAGAACGACCCAAAATTTCACTCCTTTTAATTCCAAAAATGAAGCTGGAACAAGTTGAGTGTTCAAGTCGCTTTGTAAAGGTTCTGAGGCTCCGGCACGTGCACCGCAGCGGGATCCCCAGGCCCTGAGATTGACAGAAGTGACGATTGCACATCTGATATCTGCATGGACTAGGACTCTTGAGTTCTCACTGATGGAAATCAGGACGGTCCTTTATAGAGGCACAGTGACACATGGGCAGGACGTCATAAAAGTATACGGTGTGCAAACCACATTTTACAAACAACGGAATGATTTTTGTATGTTCCAAGTAGATTGACAATGACCCCATTGGAGGACTGTGCAGATGAAGTGAACCCAAACACAATATGTCTCCTAATAAAAAACTGAAATCACAAACACATTGCTGCTGCGGAGTGAGTACTCAAAGCACACTTGTGTGGATGAGCAGAACATGTGTTCCTGGATAAAAACCACATGTTTGATCTTCTTAAGTTAGATCCAGGGAGTATCTGGTGGGATCCAGCAGGAGACCCATAGCCTGGCCCTGGCCCCTATGAGCACGGGGTCTGGGCCATTTTGATCACAGGCCCTTCGAGAATCCAGCGAATGGTGCCCTGTGCTGGCAATAGGTCACCTGTTCCTCATGCTTCCCCAGCTCCCTCGGTGCCTGTGGGGAGCTCCTCCCCCACTCCATGTGGTTCTGTCAGACTGTCAGTATCCATGAGCGGGAATGGGGTGCAGACGTGACCCAGGCCGGTCAACCAGAGCTCAGTCCTCTAGTCCCTGTGAATGGTGAACATGCGTCCATGTGGCCCACGCAGGCCCTGAGCGTCACTCTCTTACCACCTGCTGGTGCTGGCTGGGAAGTGTGAATATGGAGTCACTGGTGGCCTGTTTATCCAACAAGTAGAAAGACTCTAAATCAAAATGAAGAGAGAGGCAAGCTGAGATGAGGCTTGAAGAAAAGAGAAACAGAGCAGCCATACTCAGCCATTCTGGAAGCTATTAGCATCCTGGGTATGAGCCCATGAAAAATAATCCAATAAATTACCTTTATGCTCAAGGTTTCTGTCTTATCCAACCAACAGAGTCCAGGATAAACAGATCTGCTCCCTAAAGAAAACATACATACCTACCCATGCATAAAATAATTCCTATAACTTCAATAGTTCATTGTATATAATATCAGAGGCTGGTGTCCTTCCAGAGACTGTAAGCAAAGGGCCCTTGCCCATCCAGTTTTCTAGATGGTCTTAGACTAAAGCTGATCTTACCATCAAAACTTTCGTCTTCCTGGGCATCAAGTTTCTATTACATGTTAAAATGTTAGACTCTGGAAAGGTAAATACCATGAGCCATTACTAGTCAGTAACAACCATTTAGCAAACCGTCCGAGGATAATAACTACAATTCATATTTAGCCACAGGTGATGAACAAGTGACATTTGGTTCTTAGGATTTGAGCTCAAGCAAGTCATTTTCCCCATCTGAGCAGTTTCTCTATTTATATAATGAAAAGTTTGAACATGTATCCAAAGTTCCTTTCACTAACAGATCTGTTAAATGAACCAAAAGTGCTTCTTCCATGTTCGATTATAATACCATTTAAAGCCAAGTCCAAATATTTCCTCAAAGAGCACAGCACTTTGCCTTCCCCATCTGTCAGTCCCAGGGTTATGCTGACTAACTTTGGTTTCATCTCCACAGAGCTGTTTATTAGGACACCATGCAGAGAGGCCTAGCAAAATAATAAAGGCATACATTATCCTTTAATTCCAGGAAGACTCCAAACTCAATTAACTCTCCCTGGGAGGGTTGGGAAATAAATGTGTTCATTCATATACATATATGATAAAATGCCAAAATATGTGGGAATATTCGCATTGGAGGAATAAAATTTGGAGCTTGCAACTTGAGGGAAAAGCTCACCCTAAAGAGAGTGAGTTCCTTTATACACGTTTGACTGGAGAGCAACATGTTTGCATCAGTGAGGGGGGTCTGGGTCCAGCTCATGCTGTCAGTCAGACAACCCCTCAGTTCCATTTACAGGGCTCTGGCCTGATTTGTTGGAAGGAGGCTGCCATAAAAGAGCCATAAAAGAGCAAATATAAATTAGACAAATGTGACAACTTAAGTGCAAGGTGCACACATAGCCTTGCAGCCAACAGCCAAAGCAGCACTGGACACGGTGTGCTTGAGGCCAGAGCCTCGAGGCCGGCCCTGGGGAGTATCAGCAGCCCAGGTGAGAGCTTCGACAAGCAATGCTGGGGAGACAGATGGTCCCAGAAATCAAGAGTGGTAGAGGAACAAAGCTGAAGCCACATACCTCCAAAGGGCAGGTTGCTAGAGGACTCAAGATGTACGTACTTTGGGGAATTCTCAGAACCATTTGGAAGACTTTGAGAGGTATGTGGAGGCTGGAATTCCTCCCCACTCCACCCCCCTGCAGTAAAGGCAAAGCTGCTTTATTTTTTATATTCCTTGGCTTTTATGCAGAGAGCCTCCTTATTTTCTCCTGCAAGATGGTACACAGCCTATGCAGAAGTGCCAGCAAGGTAGGCCAAATGAAGCTTTGCCCAGCAGTGGCCAGAAGATCATTAGAGCATTGAAATCTTTGGTTGAGTTCAACCATTTCACTCCTTCTGCCCAAGTTGACATTATAGATTCAAACTGAGACCAGTTGCCAACTTCCCAGCTCTCCTCTCTCTGGATTTCCTATTTCTGTAACAAGCTATACTATTTACATGGAGGCCTTTCAACTGAAAGGTGTGGAAATGAGATTGGGATATTCTGGACCCAAATTGATACAAATGATACTTAAGAATCTTAGGCCTGAAATGAGGAAAGGGTGGGCAATTTATTTGCTGGTATTGGTTACTCTAAAAGTCACAGTTATCACTGTTACCTGGCCTGTTTTCCAAGAATCTACCCTATACACAAAACAACAAAAATGAAAAAATAAAAAATCTGGTTAAAAGGAAGGGCAAAGAATGTCAATTGACATTTCTCCAAAGATGTACAAATGGCCAATAAGTATAGAAAAAGATGCACAACATCACAATAGATGCTTGGATAAGCAAAAGAATTTATATACGTAACAATGGAATAACATTTGGCCATAAAAAGGAATGAAATTCTGACATATACTACAATATGGACGGACCTTATGACATGACATTGCATTAAGTAAAATACAGTAAACCAAACACAAAAGGCCAAATACTGTATAACCCCACTTACATGAGGAACCTGGAGTGGTGACATTTTAGAGACAGAAAATAGAATGGTGTAGAATGGTGGCTGCTGGGGGCTAGGGGAAGGGGAGACGGAGAACCATTGTCGAATGGAAGAGGTTTCCATTTGGGAAGCTGGGACGTTCTGGAGATGGATGGTGGTAATGGTTGAACAACAAAATGAATGCACTCAATGCCACTGAATCTTACATCCAAAAATGATCACCATGGTAAACGAATTTTGCACTATGTATATTTTACCACAATTATTTTTTTAAAAGAATCTGTGCTTTTCATACGTTCACGTGTCTTTGGACAACGATCATGGATCCAGGTCAAGAGTCTCCCGTTTTTGCTGGCCGCACACTATTCATTAAGACGGATGCCCTGTCACCAGGACAGGGCTTAAATCACCCCAATGAATACAGTTTACACTCCAAAGACTCCCATTTGCCGTCGTGGCTAAGTGGATTCACAAGATTCTGTGCAACCCAGGCTACCGCCATGTGGCAGAGAACAGGAAGGGACAAAGAAAAATTGAACATTGGTGTCAAAATGTTAAGCCCCTGCTGCTTCAGGCGACTCAAGAGGCCATTAGAGGCCCGGAGCTGACTCCGGGGGTGGGGGTGGGGGGTTGTGTTTTGTCAACCAACTTGCCAGCCTGTGAAGCTCTCGGGGAGACGCTGGCTTCATTTATGCAGCCCATGCGGTTACCAAGAGGAGCAGCAGCAGCAAGAAACCACACCAGCCCGTCTGCGTCCGAAGCCCTTGTTTTGAGAGGCTCAAAAAGGAAGTCCTTAGTCTATAATATCTCTTCCCTGAAATTCCTTCCGGGCCTCCTCCAACCTCAGCACTATATAGAGATGCTGAGTGTTTATCCAACCGGCCTCCTGCTTTCTGTGGCTCAGCCCCGTTCTGCATGCGGCTTCCCAGGCCCCAGGCCTCCTGACTGTCCTGGACCCCCACGGACGCCCTCGCTCCCCTCCCCCAGGGGGCTTTCTAGCTGTGCCCTTGCAGGCCCCTTCTTTTAGTTTTCTCCTTTATTTCTACTTCCCCTAATTTTCCTGAAAGATCGGTGAGGCGCATGTATGCAGAAAGGTTAGCAAAACCAGAATAGCAGCAGGAGCAAGCAAGTGGGGAAGAGAATAGTTAAAGTGCGCAAGTCAGCGCAGCAGGGGCAGCTGAGCTGCAGTGACATGCAGCTCCCGCAGCAGCCTGGTCACAATGGAGACGCCTAGGAGTTTCTGAGGGAAACAAAGCTTCTGAGGGCAGTCAATTGAAATGTTTTACCTTCTATAAGGGACGCTGAGTGACGCAGTGGGATACTGTCACCATTTTTATGAATGTCATGTTCCAATTTTTACTGCTTACCTGTTGGAGATTTATCTAGTCACACGACAGGACCATTTTCTCTGGGGTTCTATTCTCTTTGCAGTAGCCAGGTTGGGGAGCGAACGATCTTCCAATGATAAGAGTTTCTATGCCCTATTTCCTGCGCTGTGGAAACCCACAGGTGCCATGGCGAAGCCACGGAGAAGCTACTGTATGAGCCTGCAGCATGCATCCTTCCCCTTATAGGTAACCCCACCCTCCTGCGGCTACCTAACCCATTACCTCCGCTCCCTCCCATCACCACATCTACACAACTAAGAAATGGACAGAGGAGCCAAGGAGATACATTTTCCCACATGACTAATGGGGAAATGGTGAGGGCAACTGGCCACAATGCTGAGTCCTATTCCCTCCTCCTTGATTTGAAGCTTAACCTCTCACCCACCCTGTGGAAGACAAGTGAGCACAGGAACTCATCTCCTTTGTTATGCCTGCCAGAAGCCAGGCTGGGAAACCTAAGAGAGAAAAGAGGGGAGGGGAGGGGAGGGGAGAAGAGGGCAAGCATGATAGTATGCTTGAACAATGACCTTTAATGTAGTAAATCCACCAATTACTAATTTAGGACAATAGTCTATTTTTTAAAAATAACTCCACTGAGTCAAGTAGCAGGCTGTGAGGTGTGTTACCATCTGGACAGACCCACTTGGCTATTAACTAGTTACTTCCCAGTGTGGCAGACACTAGGTTGGCTTAGCCAACTGTCACTCCCAGACCCTACTACCTTACCCATATTTCTACATTGCTCTGAAATCTAAAACTTGAACTTCTGGCCTGCCCTGAACCAGGGGCAGCCTGTGACAGTCCAGCTGTGGCCAGTGGGAAGTGGGAAATAGTCCCTGGGGAAGGGGTCCGCAGTAGGTGGAATAATGGCCCCCAAAGGCGTGTCCTAATCACTGACACTATGGAGATGTTTCCTTTTCTGGCAGAAAGGACTCGGCAGATGGGGTTAAGGTAAAGGGACATGAAGATGGGGAGATTGTTCTGGATTATTCCAGCAGATCCAAAGCTACCACAGGGGTCCTTGTAAGTGAGAGAGGAGGCGAGAGAGTCAGACAGGTGATGTGGCAACAAAACCAAAGTCAGACTAATGTGATGTGAGAGAGACTCAGCCAGCCACTGCTGACTTTGAAGCTAGAGGGGTTCACAAGTCAGGGAATGTGGGGGTCAGCTAGCAGCTGGAGGAGGCAGGCAATGGGGTCCCCTGTGGGGCCTGCACAAAGGAATATGGCCTTGTTGAACCTCGTGAGAATCACTGCTGACTCGGATCCCCAGAACTGGGAGGGACGAAACCTGTGTTGTTTTTAGCCCGTTGTTTTGGGGTTAAATTGGTGCTCACTTGTTATAGCAGCAATTGGAAACTAATACAGCACCTCTTCCCAAATAAGCCTATGTCATCTGTTTACTCCTTCCCCCTACAGGGACAGCAGCCATCCTGTCATCATATGGCAATCTCCATGACAATGAAGGACTCTCAGGACAGCACTGGGGCCCTGATGGCTTCATCAAGTCATCATCCCTGGGCTGCTTGTCCCTGAACTTTCTGTCACATGAGACAAGTAAAATGCAATGTGCTGAAGTCCCTGTAGTAGGACTTTGTTCAGCGCCAGAGAGGAAATTGTTAGGTTTTTAGAAACTTTGGGGGCCAGCTGTTAAACATGAACATTAGTAATAATTAAGTTATATAATCTAAAAATCAATTATGTTAAAAATAAAGGTAATAAATACTAAAAACTCACCAATTCCTACATATTTTACAAGTTTTACTGCTATCTGTGCTCTTGCTATAGGCACCTATTGTATCTGAATGGTGACAACACTGTGTATCTCCCAAGCCTGTACTGTGTTCCAATCTATACTATATGAAATATTATATATCATCCCAACTCCACATTCAGTTCCACCACACTGGTAGCTTCAAATCAGCCATAGTGGGAGCACTTCCACCACGGAAATCAATCAGCAAACGCTACAAATCAGGGTTTTGTTTTTCTCCAGAGTCAATTGTTAATCATTTACTGACCCGCCACTGGTTTTGTGCTTCAGCAGCCAAACACATTTCTAATTGATGCATCTGGAATGGTTCTTAATGCTACTTGTAGTAAGATAACAGCCACAAGTGTCAACTCACATTATATTGGTCAGAAACTGGAGTCTCCTAGTTTCTTTTTTAAATAAAGATGTAAGTAGCAGGTACTGTCCTGGGTGGGCTCTTTTTTATTCTACCTCATATCATCCCTCCTTATCCCTGAAAGGTACGTACAATGATCCCATTTCACATACAAGGAAAGCGCAACCCAGGGGAAGAAGCAGTTTGCCAATGATCTGTGACCAGTTAGGGTTCCAAATAAGATTCGACCACCCTTCCCTCTGACCCAAAAATCTGTGCTGGTTCTCCAGCCACACAGTGTGTTTTGAACATAGCGGGGACTGTTAAGTCACTGAAACAAATATTAATTCTTCCTTCTAGATAGTTGGAGACCCAAGATGCTGGGCTCATGTGTAGGGCGGCTTTCACACCATATGTGCAGAAGACATTGGCAACAGGCTATTTTTCCTGAACATCAAAGAGAGCCCTGAAACACTTATGGTTAGGAGATTGAGTTTCATGAAAGTATTAAATTTATGTTTTTTTGAATAGCATCACTAGGGGAGGGACCGTGGTTACAACTCTCTCATCTTGAAATAGACACAGAGTAATTTCCTCCTTTGCTGGTTGTCAGCCTGGCTCCCAATCACTTCCCCCAGAGTTGGCGGAATTTCAATGACTCTAAAATTAATCTGTGGGGCAGAGAGTTTGTCCAGTGCCCTGAAATTCTGGGAGCTTTACTGTGGTCTCAAAGTCAGTGCTGGGATGGGAGGTCAAAGGTGAAATCCCCATTCTTGGCCCAGTTGGGCAACTTTGGACAATCCCATGGACATATTTCTGCCCTGGTTTTATGATGAGAAACCCTACAACTTATTCTAAACTACAGTGATCAGTAACTTACATAGAATTGCTGATCGCTGTATTTCAGTGGATTTTTAAAAATTAATTTATTCTACATTTATTTGCACTCCTAAGGAAGACAAACATGAACAGATGAACAATGTGATGTTCTACTACATGCTGAAAAACACGTACAGGCTGCTAGGACTGCACAGATTCTAGGATGACCAAGCCCAATGGGGTGAGGAGGGAGCGATCGGGCCAGGCTTCCTGAGGTGGTGATGATTAGGTTTAAAGAAAAAAAATACAGAACTGAATAAGAGAAAAATTATGGTAGAGGATTACAAACAAAGGGAAAGCACCTACTAAGTGATTAACAGCTAAACTACAAGCAAGTTCAGTACTGTAAAGCATAGAGTATGAGACATGGAATGGCAGAAAAATAGCCAGAGGGGTAAGCAAGAGCCAGGCTGCGTAGGAAGTAGACTACCTGGAATTTATCCCATATTCAATGAAAAGCCTTCAGAAGTTTTAACAGAGGATGACAGAGTTATGTTTGCATTTAGAAACCATCCTAAAGGCCCTGAGATACATGAAAAGGTTATTACAAAAGAATAGGGAGGAGATGAGGGCCAAGAATGGAGCAATGGTGGGAAGAGAAAGGGTCAGCACACAGGTTCAGGAATAATCATTGATACAGTAATTGGACAAAGAGCTTGAGGTCAGAGCTCATCTAGGATTGGGCAGCTGGCTGGATGGTGACAGCACTTACTAAGCACAGGCACAGGAGCAGGTCTGGGTAGCAGATGAGTTCCAGAATGAGTACAGTGTCAGTTGTATGGGTAGATATAGACTTGTGAGTCTTCAGACAAGACCATGCTTTATTAATTAATCACTGGATCCAATCTAGAGTGATTCCTGGCACACATAACCTCTTATCAAGTATATGTGAATTGGAAGGATGGAAGCCTGAGTCAAGCTTTGGAGCAGAGTTTGCGGTAGAGAAATAATTTTGATGGGGGGAAGTTAGCAACTTACTGAGAGTGGTTGAAACTAAGAATGAATGAAACTCCAGAAAAAGAGAGTCTCTAGAGTGAGAAGAGGATCAAGAACAAGATTCTTGGCTGTACCAACATGCAAGGAATGGACGAGATAAACCACTACAAGAAGATGGAGGGTACAAAGAGGTTAGAGAGAGACTAAGACAGCAATGTCACAGAAGCCAAGGAAGCCAGGTAGAGAGGTGACTACTTAAAAATACAGCCTGAGGAAGGTCCACAGGAGCCATCACTAGAATGTGCAAGAGCAACTCTAGTGCAATCGAAGAGACAGAGCCAGGATACCCTGAGACGTAATATGGGGGTGAAAAGAGGAATACTAGGCAGGATAATAAGGGGACTCAAGGCAAAGAGGATGATGTTTCAGGGCAGAAGAACCTTACACATGGATGGAGTGATTGTTAAAGAGTTAAAAACATAGGAAAGAGATGGAATCATCTCCTCTATATAATCCCACCAATGTCCCAGCAGGAGACTGGCAACAGAACTGGAGAGAATGGGTGATGTGGCTTCAATATGAGATTGAGACCATACTGCATGGACAGTCCTTTGTAGGTGCAGAGATTAGATAGTGCATCATTTACTATAGATAAAAGGTTGGGGAAACACTCTATGTCCAAATGTAGGTAGATGATTCTCTAATTATAACATAAAATGAAATACAATTTTACCCAATGAAATATTTTGCACTCACAAAATATGTTACAAAAGAATGTGGCCAAATGAAAACAACAACAACAACAACAACAAAACAGTTGTAAAATGATGCTAAATGAAAAGGATGGGTGATTACCAATTTAAGAGTTATAATTCTTTTTAAGGGAAACTTCAGAAAAAGTCTTAGAACATTAACACCAACTGTCTTGTGTTAAGGTGTGATTCTATGGATGCTTCTTAGTACTTTGTCTTTAATTAAGCTTGTTATATTTATTTTAAAAATAAAAAAAATAAAGTTAAAGTAGGATTTATGTGATGATTGGCAACTTTTTCCATAGGCAATAATTCTCATTCTTCTACATTAATGTAGACAAGAATTAGAGCTCCAGGTAGCATTTCCCTCTGCTAGAAATCTTTTCCTATCCTTCAAGTTACATGTGCTGTGACCACCTCATCTGCCTCATAATTTATTCCTCACCTTTAGCTTCGCAGCCCTTTCCCTGAAGAATCTGAAGGCCGCCACTGGCATGAATACAGGCTTTCAGTTGGAATGTTCAAAGGACAGCTTCCAACCCACAGGACAGCTTCTGTCCTCACCATAGGGCAGGTGGCCAAGGTGCCAGCCAGCTTTGAATTAGCCATATGTTCCATTCAACACTTTGCCCAAGGTCTCTCTTAAATCTGAAAATGTAATTGACAGCGATCTTAAGGGGAGAACCATGGGTTTAAAGGAGAACCGGGACAGAATCTTAAGTCTCCTTCTTATTAGGGTAAGACAATTATGGAAATGAAGCTTCAGTCTCTACATTTGTGAAATGGGATAATAAAACTTACTTTACTGACTTTTGAGAATTAAAAAGAAAGCTTCATATACGAGTATGTGTATTTATATATCTGACAATATCTATATATTTATATTGACTTTAGAATTTCACAGCTTGGGTTTGCATTTTGATGTGGTCATTTACAACCTATGCAAGACCTTGAGAAATCTACTTAACCACCAATGACTGAGGACAAGAAAGGATAACAAGATTGCTGGTAAGGAGAGATGGTTGTGAGGCCAAATGGATCAGCCTCTAAAAAGCTTCCTGAACTTGTGCATGACCTTGGGACAGACCACTGTCTAAATGGGAGTTGATATAAAAATTAAGTTCATTGTCGAAAAGTCAATTTGCACTCCTGAGTTTGGGCACTGAACATCACATGGTGATTTGGGTGAGATTGTAGAAGCAAATCTAGCTGACAAGAGGGAAAGTAGATGGCAAGTCAAACCTTCTGTTCCA
The DNA here is from genome assembly GCA_004027555.1 of Craseonycteris thonglongyai. NCBI lineage: Eukaryota > Metazoa > Chordata > Mammalia > Chiroptera > Craseonycteridae > Craseonycteris > Craseonycteris thonglongyai. The sequence continues at coordinate 20,610 of PVKE010007615.1, forward strand.
GTCCTGACTTCATACTCTGATTTTACACACCAGTCACTGGAGGCTCAGAGAAATGAGACAAATCGCTCACAATCACATAGCAGACTAGAATCCAGGCCTTCTAACCCTCAGGCCCACACTGCCTCCCAAGATAGTTTGTTAAGGTCTTACCAAAAGCAGTACAACGGGAGCTCCATGTCTGAGGTTATGATGAACCAAAGCATTGAAGCCGAGCCATTTCCCCAAAGTGCAATTCATGTGGAAAGAGTCATCACGGAAAAGGCAAAGCCAAAGGCCTCCACATTTCATCTGATTCCTTAGTTCTGTCTGAGGGCACAATCAATGCATCTAACTTGTCGACCTGAGAGATGTATATCTATATAGTGTACACTTATATCAGGTTGGGTTCAAGCCATGATGGCTCAAGCCTATGACTATCAACTAATTGCTTCAGCTCTGTGGCCACTGCCAGTATCATTCACCAGGGCTCATTCTTAAGGCAGGATTGCCTGTGAGAATTGCTGCCAAAGAGCCTATATTGAACCATTGATCCAAATGACATGTGGTATCGTTTTCTACTGTAAATTACTGTGCTGCTAGGACTACTTTGGCTGCATGTGACTAGAACCTACCTTGAACTGGCTTAGGTAAGCATGTTCCTTATAAGGATGCTGGGTCTCACTCAAGGACAGACAGGTATTTAGAATCTAGGACATATTATAATCAGGGGCTTGAAATTCTGTCTCAAAAATATGTCTCCATCTTTGATTTCTACGCCATTGTTCCATTCCTAAATTCAGTAACCCTTGAGAAGGTCTCCTTGGGCCAGGAACTCACCCCTGAGCTGACCAACTTGGTTAGAGAGGGTGAGTCACAGTGGAATGTTCCTGCCTCTGCTTCATATAAGGATGAGGTGGGAGCAGATAAGCACCAGGTGTTAATTCTACTATTTATTAAATGTGGGGCTCTATACTAGGCTCTAGGAGAAAGGGGTGGTGGGGAAGAACCAGATTCCTCCCTCAAGTAGCCTCTCACTCGGGAAAAGACACTGACACAGTATGGCCTAGGCAGCGCCACCACCATGCTGAGTAGATAGAATGAAATCATGCCTTACACAGGGTCTGGATTCTGAAGTCAGAAAGCAAGGCCAAAAAGGTCCAGGACTGCCCTAAATGCTGGAACCACACCCAACACAGCAAGATGTTCATGGCACAGAGACCAGCAGAACCCAAACTGGCTGAGACCACACAGGTTCACGTCTCCCACCTCTCTCCCTCTGGGTATGTGCTCACTAGTAGACTGGCAGGCAAAATCACCCAGGCTAGCTATAGTAGTCTCTCATTTTTTTCTGCACTTTTGCCAAATTTGTAGAGTTATATCCATATAGGATGTGACTAATTAACTTTACAAAATCATACAGCACTGATCTTGAAAACAAGAATCCCAGTCCAGGGTTGTCTGGCTGTTCCATCCATATCACACCCCTGTCCCAGGTAGTCTCCAGAGTTCCTTTATCCCTCAGGCCCCGAGCCTTTGACTAATGGACGTCCCCACCTGCTCCTCCTTGGGCACCGCTGGCGCCCAGCCCAGAAGCAGCCCAGAGCTCTACGCAGGGAGGTCGCCTGAGCTGGGCTGGGCTGGGCTGAGCTGAGCTGGGAGCTCCCCTGCACAAGCACGGGGTACAGACTTCCAGGGCAGCTCGGAGGATGCCATTCGTTCTCCGAGGCTGTATATGCTACGAGGAGCTTGTCAAGGAGACATGTACAAATGGGAGCCTTGCTGTTTTTAACAGATTAACTGTAACACACTGGTTCAGTGACCTGACAACCCATTTCCACGAACTGTTCGTTTACACTTAGCTCACTTTTTGGACAGCAGGCAGATAAGGAGGCCAGCAGGTTGACAGGGGAGAGGCTGGCCGTGCCCAGGGCTTCCAATCAGCAGTTAAGCATGGGCGCTGCAGGCTCTGATACGCCCTAGAATCCAGCCGGAACTCGCCTCACTCCTACATGGTCGTGGGAAACCTTCCACGCAACCCTGCCTAAGGCGTCTTTCTGCCCAACTGTGCGCGGAGGATCCTGTCCAAACGACACAGAGGAACTCTGCTGTTGTGGCTTTGGTCAAGTATTCAGGTCACAGCCACGTTGGACAGGCCAAAAGGACCCCAGGGCAGGTCCAATTTTCTAATCTGGACTAGGAAAATCTGACCTCCAGGAGCACTGACTACCACATCCTGGCCCTAATCTGTATCAGCTGTTCCCACTTGCTTGATCTCATTTAACCTCATAACCACTCCAAGAAGTAAGTAGTTCTCTACTCGTTGTTCGGAAAAGCACACTGAGGCCCAGGGACATTAATTTAACCAAACTGATGTAATTTACAGTTGGGGGTAGACCAGGGGTTCTCATCAGATCTGTGAAACTTTAACATATGTTCTTTTCACACTACCATGTGACCTAATGCAGCTAGGTAACGGTACCTGTGCAGGCAGATTCTTTTGGCTCTTTATCCAGTAGCCACACTACCCTCTCCAGAACTTCATTGGCTCCGATATCCTGTGGCCATGTGCTTCAGTGAACACTCAGATGCTCCCCACCCCAGAGGGCAAAGCTTGCAGAGTCAAAACCAACGAGTCTCAACCCTAGCTACTCCTCAGGGCTTCTTGGAATGTACATACGTGCATGTGCGTGCACAAGGGCCCAAATGAGCCCAGCTAAATCTCTAAGGGTGGAACCTGGACGTGTACGAATTCTAAAGACTCGTCAGCTTATTCTCATCCAGAGTGAAGAATCACTGGCCCTAGTCATTTCCCTTCCCACTCATCTGGGATGAGCATTAGATCAAATTCTAGCTAACAAAAGGGCTGAGTAGTCTTCTGGGAAGGGGAGCTTTGGGGACGTTTTTCTTCTTCCTTTAAAGGAGACATGACAATGGGATGGGCCCTCTTTTTCTGACCTTTGGATTTTGTGGTTTAAAGTTGTGATGCCTGAAGTAATTACAGCCATCTTGGGACCACAGCCTAACACTCAACAAGCTGAAGATGGCAAAAGGAAGGAAACAATCTGAGAACTTGGTGGCATCTTTGAGTAACTTAAACAACCCTGGAATTACCTTACTCTGAGAATACTTATAAAAGGTGATCAATATTCTTAACTGTTTCAGACCCCTTAAGTTAGATATTCTGTTCCTTGTAGCCAAAAGGATCTCAACAGATACCCCCACTAATGAGCTTCACCTGCCTACTGCCTGATCTATTTCTTACAGGGGCAGAAGTACAACATCAGGTAGGGCCCACCAGACAGCAAGGCCTATACAGTCATGCTGCCCAAAGGACGAATAACTGCTGGGAGTCCTGGGCATGTCGTTACATAATGAATAACCATGACAGCTATTTCAATAATAACCATGACATTTATTCTGTACTTACTTCAGGCCAGGAACAGAGCAAAGTGCTGTAAGTATATCATCTCATTCTATCCTTAAGATTACCCAGGGAGGTAGGTATTATCATTTATGTTTCACACATTAGGAAACCAAGACCCAGAGAAGCTACAGAATTTGACCGAGTTTGCATAGCCTTAGAGTGGCAGAGACGGGATGCTAACCCCAATCTGTCAGACACCCTCAAGATTTTCCTTCTTTCCAGGAGACCATGTTATTTCATTTCCCTATGACTTATGATGCTCTACATGTTCACACATTCACTGAAGTGCTTAACGATGCGAATAAAAGGCATTCATCATTGTAATCCCTAATGGAGATAACAGAAATATTAGCAAAGGCTGAAGTGAAAACAGTTCAAGTGAGGCCTAATTTTTTACAAGGCCAAGGAATGATTTACTTTATCACAGCAAAGAATTTTATTTGACAAATGCATACTTTATCATCTCTGGTCTGCTGAAAATGTAAGTTTACATTTTTCCTAGCCATAAAAATTTAAATAACTTTGGCTCCAAAAGCTTAAAAGAAATCCCATTCTAGCTTCAAGCATTTCCCTGGAAACTTAAATGCTAAAGATAGAGTGTGAATAAACACCATTTCCATTGGGCAGAGTAGATTCTAGAGTCAGTAAGAAGAGCAGGGTTCAAATCCTGGCTCTGCATCGTGCTGTGTGACATTGGACAAAACGTTTTACTCCTCCAAGTCTCAGCTCCCTGACGTGCAAGATAAGAACCACAACTCCTGATTGAGGCCCAGGATGAGGATTCAATTAGGTGGCCTATATAAACTGCAAAGTAGATGTGCTATAAAGCTTGGCTATTACGAAAAATATGCACCAAATGCCTAGCATGGTACCTGGTGCAAAGTAGCTACTCAATATGTCCTTGGTGTCGTCCATCTATCTTCTCTCTCCTGTTCCTTATCATCAACAGCAACCTTCAGGGGTGGGCCTCCAAAGACAGCACCCAAAAACTAGACTAGGTCCCCCCTGGCCTTGATTATAAAAGGTGTAACGAGACAGCACCCACATCTTGGTTCACTCAGCTTTCTGTCAGCTTTTTACAGCATCATCCGTAGACCCTGACCCAAACACAGGGCAACTAGCCAATCTGTTAGTGGGCCACCTGCCAGTTTGGAAGACAGATTTGAGAAAGTGTCAGCAGATTGGGAAAAGGGACAGAACAGAGGGTGGAGGTGGGGTGAGAGGAAATGGTTATGTTGGCTCAAGAGCCAGGAGCTGGGGGAAGCTGTGAAGAGACAATGCCCTACCCCCAAGTTAAAACAAATGAGGGGATTTCAAGGGGATCTGGACCGCTAGTGGGGGAAGCAAAAGACAGGGCCTCTGGGGGATCAGCCACCCATAACAGCAGGAGAGGGGACGGGCGCTCCACGGTGTCTTGTTAGGGTTATTTAGCCAAAATCCAACTCCAAGTGACACTCAAAACAGCAGACGAAGAAAGACCAAGCGTTCCCATACTTGTTTAGAATTGTTATTCTTTGAGGTCTTTCCCCCAACCCCAGGGTGGGAGAACCTCATCTTAGCCCCGTGAGGTTTTCAGAACAGTCACCATATCATCTGCGTTTCATAGATTTGCAAACTGAAGCTTCAAAGGTGGCAATCCTTTCATGGTCACATAAGGGAGAGGTAGATACACAGAGAGACAAGTTTGTCCAGGGGTCCCCAACTAGAATCCAGCCCCCTGCATCTGGGTTAGAGCCCCAGAAGTACCTTTTTCAGCTTCGCAGGTGATTCTGATGCTCACGGAGGTTTGGGAACCACTAGTAGCACCTAACAAACTCACTGCAAAGTCACTGAGCCTGACAGAGGCCGAGGAACTGGCCCCAAGTCCCACAGCACGTTGGTGGCAAGACAAAGTCAGCGCCTTGGCTGACAGTCTCCAGGACAGAACTCCCCCCAGCGCACCCCACAGGCTGTTGACAGTTCTTCATGACAACCTTCATTAGATAGGTTTCATTCCTTCAATAAACTTTTACTGGGCGCCTCTTTGGTGCCTGGCAACAGAGACAGATGAAAACGACAGGGCTGTTGGCCGTACAGAGTTCATGGTCTGAGGGAGTGGGGCACATGGCAGCCTGGCTGGTGGGTGGCATGGTGGTGCTAGGAGCCTTGCTGGGCGCTTCTAGCTGGGGCTCTGCAGTGAGGTTCTGTCAGATGAAAAGCTGGAGGATTCACTTCCACGTACAAGCCAAGGGCACCTGAGGGCTTAGGAACTCCTACTCAATAAGGAGAGGGTCCGACATGGGGGAGGACTCAGGCTTCAGAAGAAGAGAGAGAAAAAGAAGAAAAGCAAAGTCTCCATCGATGGAACGTTGATTGCTTTTGTTTTCATAAGCCACTTGTGTGCTGTGACTTTATACAACTCCAGTTAGGATAAATGGTTTCGAATGAATGGTTTCTAAGGCTACCTTCTGGGTGTATAAGAAACACTGTGACATTACTATAATAAAACGTGAAGACTAAAATAGAGGCAGCAGGAGAGTGCCAACACAGGCACAAGTCTTCACCACCCCACGGAGATGACACCGCCTTTGCTCACGGTCCACACCACTTGTGTGTAGGGGACAACACAGGTCGGTGACCCTGCTTCTGAGCCTCACAGATCTGAACTCAGATCCCTGCTCCATCTTTCCCCAACTGTACAACTTTGAACAGGCTATCAGACTGTCCTGAGCCTCAGTTTCCCCATCTGTCAGAGACAACACAAATACCCACTGTATTAGCACCTATTGCTATGAGGCAAGTTATCCCAAGATTTAGTGGCTTAGACAACAGTAGTGGTTTATTCTCTCGGTTTCTGTGGTCAGAAATGCGGGGACTCGTCAGCTGGGTACTTCTGGCTCGAGGTCTCTGGTAAGGCTGCCGTCAGAGGAAAGCCGGGGGACTCCGTTCCCAGCCAGCTGCACCACAGGGCTGGCCGGTTGCCTCTGACTGCTGGGAGGACGTGCTCTTTAGAAGGCTTCTCCCCGTTGCCATTCGAGGGTCCTCATGGATGGTGTCTGGCTTCCCCCAGGGGGAGGAATTTGAAGGACCAACATGGAAGCTGCAATGCCTCTTAGGACCTCACCTTGGAAATCACACACGATGTTGCCTGCCGCATTCTGTGGGTCACACGGGCTAGCCTGTCTCAATGTGAGCGAAGACCCCACAGGGCGTGAATACCAGGAGGCGAGGCTCACCAGGGCCATCTTGAAGACGGGCTACAGTGTACACCGAGTATGAAGGTGCCACAGTAAGCTCAGTAGCCTACACTACATCCATAGCGAGCCACGCTGATGATGAAGGGTACACACAACTGCACTCCAGGATGGGCCCCCAGGAACAGCCCAGAGCCAGTCAGTGGTGTGACTAGTCATCAGCCCATCGGTTTTTGATCCAAGAGCAGAAGCATTGCTTTCAAACTTGCCTCTTAGGGCCCCTCTTTCCCTAGAGGAAACACCAGTAGAGACACAGAGATGAGGGACCACTTGCTAGAGCAAAGTAGTCACCCAAGTTGATGAACAGATGTCTCAGAAGAAAACAGGGAAGCAGGAGACTCTCAGTGTCAGGCTGAGGCAGTCATGTTCCTGTGCTGGAAAAGGCCACGAGGAGCCATTGAGAGGTTTGGAACAAGAATGACTTAATCCAAAGCCATGGGTCACGTTCATTCTCACAGCTGTGTGTGCTGCAGGTTGTGGAGGTTTCTAAGGAAGAGGCTGAAGGAATCCTATCTAGGGGCAACTCGTGCATTCCAGGCAGTGAATTAAGGACTAGGGAGGCCAAGTGGCTGGGCTGAGGCAGGAGAGGTGAACTGAGCTACTGTCTGCAGTGACATCGGCCCCCTCAGCCTGACCTGCAGCCCAAGTCTGCTCCAGTCTATGGCGTGGGAGGCCTAAGGACATTCAGGACTTGGAAGCAGAACTTGAAAACAAATACCCTAGTCTGCCTTTCCTCATTTCCAGCTCTCCAGTGTGGAAAACTGATGCAATGAAGGGCCAGACCAAAAGGAATGTACGCGGTTCGGAGCTCAAGCCAAAGGCTCTGCTCCCCCTGAACGGCTCACTTCCCACGGGTGAAGGTGTTGGGAGGGAGGATGGTCTTACTCAAGGCTGTCAGTCCAAGCCTCAGCTCCCCTGTCACACCTGTCCTGACCACTCCCTCAGCCCAGTCTGGGCAGAACTGATGGCTCTCAGGGCCCCGCCCACCATGCACCAGGATGGAGTCTCTACTGAGACCGAGGATGCCATTATACCCTGCTAACCTGAGGGCAGACACCGTGCCCCCAGGCATCATGTGGCCTGGCTTGCACAACACAAATTTGCTCCCCAAAAAAGTCTGACAAATCATTTTCGCTCCTAATTTCATCTGCTCTACATCCAGACACTGAGGTTCGTAGGCACAAGGGTGACAATCTGGTCACCAAAGGGCACAGTTCAGCCCATCAACAGAGCTGGCACTCACATCCCAGGTATTATGGACATGTCACCCTTTTTCTAGGAGAGTAAAGTGCCTTGTTCTAACAAACTGGTGTGACAATTTTCTAACACAGGGAAGTGACTTGAGATAGCAGTATTTTTTTCTAATCCGCGTCCCGGTCGGTTTGGGCTGGTAGTGGTCCTATCCCTACAGAGGTGTTATTTGGCCAATGCGACTTTAAAAACGGAATTGCAATGGCTTCAGACAGGTCACATGCTCTCTGGCTTACCACCCACTCCTAATGCCCTATACTCTTAACTGCTTTGTATTTACCTACCTAGCCCCTGATGCCACATGAACTTGCAACCCTGCAACGTGACACAAAACATCATAAAGCAATCTCTTCCTTCTCTGGGGAGCAGATGTTCGTGAGGTTCTTTCTTGGGCTGGACTGGAACCATCTTTCTAGATCTTCTACCTACCCATCAATTCTGGGGCACCTAGAGGTTCTATGGTAGAAGTTAAATGTTCTCTCAAGCATGGCTTATCACCTGTTTGGAGACCATCAAAGTCTCTCTGAGGCCTTCTTTTTCATGTTACACGCACTGTCTTGCTTCAACTATCTCACGTGACATTGGATCCCCTCACCATACTCAGAACACACCATTACCCTCTTATAGAGGGTGCCCGTAATGGGGAAACACTGCAGACACAGTCTACTCCCATCAGTTTAAAATGTGATCCCAAAGCTCACAGCCCTGGAATCCCTTGGGAGCTTGTTATAAATGCAGAACCTCAAGCCCTGCCCCGGAACTGAATCAAGATTCTCCAGGCAGCTAATATGCACAAAGGAACTCAGAGAACAGACTCTTACTGCATTAATGCAGCCTAAGATTACATTAGCTTTTGAAGGCAATGCTGTTACTGTTGACCTTGATTCCTGTCATTTGAAATCCCTGTTTTCTCACACTCACTACTAAGCCACTTCTTCCTATATGAGTTTTACTGAAGCATTTAAGAGTCTGATGGCATTTTAATGAGTTATACATGTGCCTGGACCAAATTCTGGAAAACAAAATACGGATCATGTTCATCTCTGTCTGCGGTGCCAAGCAAAGCCCTGGTACATAAAAGTCTTATGTAAGAAGTAACAAAAATAAAATAACACCAGTCAAAATGATAAAAATAAAATATCTGAGTCGTGCTGTGAGAACAATTCGTGGCACAGCCCGATCTGGGACTCCATGTCGGGGACTGAGACTGTGTCCACCCCTCACCTCTGCTCGCGCAGGTCAGCTCCCATTGGGGCAGACTCCCCCACTGCGTCAACGTGGCTGCTCGGAGCCACGTCTTGATGGGTCACATCCAGCAGGCAAAGAGTCATCTGGAAACATAAGGGGATAGCAGCTTTGTTTTTTCCTTTTTCTTTTTACAGAAACCTCAGCCAATGTCCCCTTCAGTTTCATTAGCTCTAATGTACTCATTTGGTCAGTTTTGAGCCAATCACTGAGGCTGGAAGGGATTAATATCTTAATGGGTTTAAGCCAATGAGGATCCACTCATAGAGCTGTAAGTGGCTAAAAATGGCGGAGGGTGCCACCAGGAAATCTGGAAACTGTTGGTAGAAGTGGTGACCTGCATGCTGGGGAGGCAACGGACAAATGTCTACCACAATGCTCGGCGGGTCTGCATTTGCATTCCCTTTGAATCTTGCAGCTGTTTTTCAGGATGTCCAACATTACAGCAATCACTACCATGCGTTATGGCCAGAAAACTGTTCTATTTTTAAATGACACACAAATTATTATGCTCCATCACATTGTTTCAGTGATCGACTTTAAAAGGCCCTGGCTTACCTCCTCCTGGAATAATAAAGCAGTCATAGGAGTTCTTTGGGCCACTCCAAAAACCACTCCACAGCGGTTTGCCGCACATAATAGAGGGTGCACTGGAAAGGCAAGGCCAATGACCAGTTCTGGCTGAAAACTTTTGTGTTTTTCAAAAGTTCAATAACCAGCAGAAGTGACCACAATGAGTCTGAAACTTTATAGCATGGGGCTTCAGGAGACAAAGTGCCTAAAACTAGATGGAAAGACTTATAATTTTTTAAATTAAAAACTGTAGACAGGAGAGGTAACAAAGTAAAATAAGCATGAATCCTACGTTTTTGTTTCAAAAATAAAACCCGAGGTATGGGGAAAATTGTAATATGGAATTCAGAAATCTGCTTTGGCCATATGCTATATTGCATGTTCACTGTGCCTGCTGTCCTTGGGCCAAAAGGCTCTCCATGCCTGGTCCAGTTCAGCTGGGAGAGACATAAAACCAGCGAGCCAAAGGCAAGAGCAGGGCCGGCGGGGGCAATGTTCTGTCCTCACCTTGGTGATCAGGAGGGGAACTTCCCACCACCACTGCCCTCTGTAGACACACACTCTGGTCTGGGTGGCTGGTGGGACCAGGTGGATGAACCAGCACTAGCCATTACCACTTCCCAAAAGAACAACTTGACACCCACAGGCCTGGTCAGCTCCCAGGAAGGGAGCTGTGTGATCCTCACAGATGGAAGGCAGCCCAATGGTACCCAGCCTCACCCATCCCATCTCAGCATTGGTTTGTGTGGATCACCTGGCTCTCCAACTGACTACAAAGGGACTTGGTGGAATCTCTCAATCTTACTTTTGGTGTCCTCTTGTATAAAATGAGGACAATGATACCCCTGTCGTAGAATTATATAAGAAATAAAGAATAAGCTTATGTAACAAGTGCCTGGAAATGTCCTGGACAGAACTATCCTACAGTAGCCATTCTCTACCCACCCACCTCCCTTCACCCCTGTTCAGTCAGTCCTATTCCATGCTCTAACTTCATAAACGCACAACTGAAGGATTTTGGTCAGATCATAGATCTTTTGTAAGTTCTTCCTGCCTACTCTATAATGCTCATAGCATTTAGCATGTGTGATCATATATATGTGGTGTCATACCTTTGAAATACTGCTGTAACTGGACTGAAAAACAATGAAAACCCTCAAGTTTTCACATACACGTAAAGACAACACAAAATGACCAAGAGAGCCTAGCCTTACTGAATGTAAAACCTTGGGCAAGTTTAGTTTGATCGTAGACTTCAATCAATCACAGCTTTTAAAATAGCAGCAGCAACAACAAACATCTCTCCCACTGGACTATAAGGTCCTTGAGGGTTGAGATCTCTTTCATTCAACTTTATGTTCTCCCAAAGGATGCAGAGAAGATATGGTCTCCCTGGCAACCTGACCAGCATGTTAGGAAGATGCTAAAAAAAGATAAGCTGAACCACCTTGAAGATTTTATCACCTTAAAAGGCTTCTTTAAATGATGCTTAATTGCAATAAAATGAAAAAATATAAAAATCAAAGTAGACAAAGATTGGACTTACTGCCTAATGAGTATAGCAGTCATAGTGTTTAAATTTTCTTAAACTTCACATCACTCTTGACAAATGTCACCCTGGCCTAGAGACGTAAGTCTTCCTATGAGTTGTGGCTCTGTGATTCCAAGACCTCTGGCAAGTTCTTTTTTCTCTCCAAACTTCTGTTTCCTTAGCCACACTGGATGTGAAATAAGAAGTCTTCTAAAATCCCTCCCAGCTGTGAAATCAGGTGTTTAAAATGTCTCCACACACTGGTGGCCAGTCTCCCAGGACAGAAGGGCACCCTGCTTAGGCACCTGTGAGGGGTGTGAGATAGAACAGGCCAGGAGTGCCCTAAAATAAGCTCATGACCTATAAATCAAAAAACACAAGGACACGAATACCTGTGATTCAAGCGGGACAGGGTAGAGGCCATGCAGGGGGTACTCACGTGGAACTGATTCTGTGGAAGGGTGGCCTTCATCCCTGCATCAATGTGGCAGATAGGGAGCAGCCACCATGCCAGGCACTGTGCCTTAGCACAAAAACACGGCACAGTGGTGTCCAAGACAGAGCCCGGCCCTCATGGGCCTCAAGGCTGGATGGTGGAAGGCAGACACCTGGAGGTGGGAAGGCGGGGACTGCAGACAGCAAAGACGGGAAGGCAGAGCGCCATAAAGCACACAGGAGTGCGTCAGGGCCTTCTGCACAGAGGTGGGGGTGGAGGAGGGAGCAGCTGACGGAGACCCTGCAAGGCCAGACTAAGGAGTCCGCACTTCAATCAGTCTAACAAAATCCCCTCACAGCTCTAAGCGACTGAAGGCTTTTTAAACATGACACGATCGCTGATGCTATATCCAAATACACATAGTTCTGTAACTAAAGGACGAAGGCTGGAAGAAAATTCCCCCAGAAAAGTAATTAAATAAGTTTATTTGCAGGAGAAACACATCTGAACATCAGGTACAGTCTGACCCACAGTGATCCTTCTCCAGTCCCCACACGTCCTGGGAGCAATCGTATGCAGGTCGCAGACCGTCTGCGTGGAGCTTCAGCTATTTGGACGGTGCACAGACGGCGTAAAGCCATCTAACCTGAGCATCACACAACAGGTAATGACCGTGACACAGTAATAAAAATACAATATCAAATACTACTTTGTAAGCTACAGCTACAATATATGTATAAACAATTTAGGTCCTTTTTTTAAAAAATGAAAAAAAAATATTTCTATTACAGCTTTATTTCAAGCATTTTCCGTTAGCTACAGCTTTATATACATTCTCACTCATGATAGTAAAATATTGCCTCCTTCAGTATGTGTAGACAAAATATATTACTTGTGTAAGTGTCTGCACTCTGCAGCATATGCGGCCATATGAGTTCAGATAAGAAAATGACGCTGGGCTGTGGCTAAACGCTGGCTGATGATGAAGACTTGGATAGTTTTCATACTTGTTTTTAAAAATTGACATCTGGGAAAAAAGAAGTGAGGACACAAAGAGAACCAACATTATCCTTTTTCAATGAAGCAGTCTAACTCCAGAGAATGGGCTTTCCATGTGAATTCAAAGTGTGTGGTCCAGAAGCTGAATTCCTTCCAGTCCGAGGAGCCGCCTGGTCTGTGAGGCAGCTCTCGGTGATGAAGCGAGGTGGGAGGAAAGTGTTAACTGAGCTACAGAGATGGTCACTGATAAACCAGGTTCCTACAGCTCCTGGGCCCACACAGAGGCCAACGGCGGCCAGGGCTATCAATACAAAGGAAAACGCGCTCACTGAACTGCACACAGAGAGCTTCTAGGAGGGTGAGCAGTTCTTGACACTGGCTGCTCCTGGCTGTAGTTTACAATATCTGCCTTCACCACCCTCTGTCATAAAAGAAAACAGAGTTATTATCAGGGCATCAGAACATTTAGCAAGAGCTCCTTAAAGTATATTTTCATTTTCTGAACTCTGGTGAACTCCTGATGACAGACATCATAAATGAAGCAGGAGCCAATATTAGAAGAATCAACCAGAACAAACGAATGCAGCTGGACCTTGGGGCAGGGGGCTGCGGTTGTTGTTTAAGCATGTAATAGCGAGGCCTTTAGGGAGTCTTCCCTGGTTTTCTGACATAAATGTGAAGTTATCACAAGTCCAATAAAAAACTAATATGAAATACTAAACCCTGATGATAATTTAAAGAAAGGAATTAAAATTAACCAGTTACAAATTTTAATTGATAGATAAGCCCTTATTATTTCAAAGTAAAATAAATGTCATTACTTATTAGTATTTTCATAAACCACTACACCCAGTCACAACTTCTTTAGGGTGTTTACAGTAAGTGGTAAGTTGGTGAGAAAAGGTGTAAATGTTAAGAGGAGTCACATAAAGGAGAAATGTTTTCAGCAATCCTGTCATATTTAAACTTTGCCAATTTTTAAAACTTTCCTCCCAATCCCTAACTTACATGCAAATAGCTCACTAATGGGTTATGAACAGTGACTCTAACAAAATATAGAATAATCAGAAATTGAGAAAATTAGCTCATACTCATATTTCTTAAATAATTTAAATGAAAAGATACTTTTAATTCTTCCTTCTCTCTAATGCACATTCAAGAATTATCTTAAATGATAAATTTAGCTATATGCCCTAATATTTATCTCAAAGTAGTAATTTAAATTAAAACAAATCCTTTACTGTTTTCAACTCTTCTACTAAGTCTGCACACATGAGCAGACAAAGAAGGGTAATTCAAGGCAAATTTTAAAAATATCCTTTCAATTACCAGGCTATTTCAGGAAAAATGGTAAGGAATGAATAATGAAATAACTGCCTCAATTCTCCACTTCACTGCACATGTAATAAACACAACCATAAAGATAAATACGTGTGAAAGTAAATGAAATGTTATTTTAATTTGTTCCCAATTCCTAATTTAATTCGTAAGTCTCCTGGCAAAGGATAAATTTTTAGAAGTTCTAAAACAGGACACATGTAATATTAATTCCAATGTACAATAATCATTTGAACTTCTTTATTCATGAGGGGAAAAGAACAAGATAGCATTCACTAGTTCTCAACACCCTCCACCCCAAAATTGCAATAATTTATCCATTAATACCTGTACTACTGTACTGAACAGATTCTACTCTGAGCAGAGTTAGTATGTTGATTATCTTCTTCCGGGTACTTCATTATTTCTGCCCTGACAATATGCTGTCAATTCCGTATAACATAGACAAGATGAAGAAGAAAGAAAAAAGAGAAAGAAAAAAATTGAAAGTATGTTCAACGACTGAAAATAGAAGGGAACACCACAGAAGAAAAAGAAATATACACATACATTTAAACATGTCACAAAAGAAACAGCAGAATATACACACATAAGAGGAAAATAAACAAAGACCCCAAAATATTATTCTTTATAGCTATTTAATTATCGAAATAGACATGTCTACTGAACCTCCCAGACAAACTGTGAGTTCTAGTTTTGATATCACAATTACACATAATATATATAATGCCCAGTACTTCAGGGGACAACCAAGGGCTTTTCTCAGTTAAAGTGGAGTAAAAGTATTAATTCCATTTCCTTCAACAAACATTACTCAACATCTGCTATGCACCAGTTGTTCTATACTGGAAACCTACAGTTAAGTTACACAGGATCTGTTCACAGGCTGCTGTGGACCTAGTGGGCACAGAAACATGCATAGTTACACCTGTCTTGTCAGACAAGATAGGTGCTTTACTAGTGGACTCCTGCTGTGGAAACACAGAGGAAGGAGTAATTTATTTTCTTTGAAGATGGGGAGAGGATACATATATCAGAGAAAGCCATATCCATTTACAATTTTCACATTTTATAATTACTTGTCAAAGATTGATGCTCATGCCCCATTCCTCACAACCCTAACGTCCGTCCAAATTTCATATAAAAATAATGTCAAAATGCACTCTTTTGTCATTAAAAACAACCCTGATGTGCAGTACTGAAGCACAACAGCTGCTATTTTGAAATATCTAAGAGTTTTGCTAGATAAAGAATCAAAACTACTTTGTTAGGTTTTTGTTTGCTATAACCCTTTGGATGTGAAGATAAATAAATATGACAGAGATAGCACACTCCAAAATTTTTAAACTTGAAAATACCCTCCTTTTTATTTTTTATATAATTTCAAATATCTTATTTCAGAAAACTCTTCCTTCCTAATAGCATCTATTAATTAACACATATAGAAAAATACTCATACATGAATACAAGCTGTTGTTTGTGATAACATTCATAAAGACTGAATAAAACAGCGGAGAGTAAATGTGACAGTGTATGAGCCTTGAGTGGGCTCTGCTCTAGGTCTCTAGAGTGCAGTATTCACTTTGGACAAGACTCCTGATTTACTAGGCACCCAGGCGATGCTATCAACAGAAGCTTTACCAACTGCCACATGAGATATGAGAAGGGTACATCAGTGAAATGTTGAATACCATTATCTGCTCTCCCCACATCTAATTGTGTCATGACAAACTGGGTTACAATAAAGAGAAGGGATTTTCATAATCAGTAAGCAACTCATTAATCATCCAAAATGTTGGTTTAAACCCTATCTTATAAACACAACCAGGTTACTGACCTCTGATCAAGACATTCTGGTCAAAATATTGACTAACACAAATGACTAGAATGTTCACCATTAATTTTCATCAAATTAATGAAGAACTAAAAAGGCAACATCTTTTGGCGGGACCTTGGCTGTTGGCCATAAAGCTTTGTACAAAGTTTCTGAACTGAAAGACAGAACCAAGGCTCTGCAGATTCAAAACTTTGCTTTCTTTGAGTAGAAAAACAGAATTCCCATGCCATAAACTTCATGGCGGGTGATTTCATAGTACAGTTGGCTTGTTTACAAGCTGTTCATTGACATTTTCAGAGACAATGTTACCTACAAAACACCAACTTTTATTTTTGGAAACACAAAGTACACTCAATTATACTCTGCTACTAGTCAATGGGGTGAAAATAATGAAAAAATGAGGAAAGAAGCTTTGTGGCTGAGCACTAGCTTAACCCTTATCACGTCAGAGAGTAACTGCAAGTGGAAACTGGAAATGGAAGTGGTAGCGATCCAGAAGGTAAACAAGAAAGCAAACTAGGAGTTGGGGTAGTAAGGTATAATGAGTATACCTTATACCTTCCCAAGATGAACTCTGGGGAAGACAATGATTAATTTGCAATTGCTATTCTGCAATTGTGCCTTAATCCAGACAGTAACATATTGATCACTGAAAAAGTCATAGTTTGTCATGCTCGGAATATAAAATAAACATATCTTGAAGGCTAAAACAATTGTTACTATCATCCCTTCAAAGCCAATCACTATTCTAGGTATTGAAGACAAATTCAGATAAAAACCTGGTATCTGTGTTTGAGATGCATGAGAATCCAGCAAGGAAATGATGTGTAAACTATTAAAGAATATTATGATTGATACACATTCAAAGTGTAATAAGATTGTAGATTATCATTTAAAGCATAGATATAGCATCTTTAAAACCATGGTACTCTGCACAAAGTATGAGCTTAAAGAAAGCAACTCTTCTTTTTCTTCCAGATAATGTGCCTTACATGCTGCCAATAACATTCATAACGTTAGGCAAGTTACTTCACTCCTGTCCAGAAAATATCCCACCATTGTCAATATAATGAGAAGAGTTACATGACTGGATACTTTCCAGACAGCATATACAAACACATGCACACAAACACACATATCTACATATATGTATATGTAGATTTACATGTACATGTATAAAATCTGAACTTCTTTGTCCTTTTCTTTCCTGGTGCTAGACATCCAAATGGCCAACAGGTACATGAGAAAGATGCTCAACATCACTAATCATCATGGAAATGCAAATTAACACAAGAAGCTACCACTTCACACCTGTAATTAATAGAATGGCTACTATCAGGAATGCAAGAGATGTGCTGATGAGATGTGGAAGAAATGGAACTCGTGACGGTTGGTGGGAATGTAAAATGGTGCAGCCACTATGGAAAATAGCATGGAGGTTCCTCAATAAATTAACTATAGAACTACCATATGGTCCAACAATTTCTCTTCTGGGTATTTATGCAAAGCAAATGAGGACACTCACTTAAAAAGATATCTGCATCCATATGTTCACTGCAGCATTATTTATAATAGTCAAGATATGGAAGCAGTCTAAGTGTCCATCAACAGATGAATGGATATATAAAATGTGATATACATACACATACATACACACACACACACACACACATCATGGAATATTATTCAGCATGAGAAAGGAGGACATTGCTATTTGCAACAACATGGATGGACCTTGAGCTCATTAAATAAGTGAGATGAGTCACACAAAAGAAAGACAAGTGCTATATGAGGAATTTTAAGAAGCCGAACTTGTAAAAACAGAGAATAAGATGATGGTTATCAAGGGACAGGGTTGTGGAGACAGGACAGATGTTTAAGGGTACAACTTACCATGAGCAGTAAATAAGCCCTATAGATATAACGTACAGTACAGTGAATATAGACAATGTTGTATTATAATCATCAAACCTGCTAAGAGGCTAGAACTTAATTATTCCAACTACTAAAAAGAAAGGTTAATTATGCAACATTACAGAGGTGCTAATTATCACTACAATGGCAATCATATTACAATATATATGTATCAAATTAACGTTATTCTCCTTAAATTTCATGTTATATGTCAAATATATTGCAATTAAAAAAAAGAACACTATGATCAATGCAGCTTGCAAGAATGTTTTTAGAAACATCTTTTAAAGAAAGGAACTTTCAAAAATGTTTCCACTGAGAAATGTTAACTGTGAAATCAATAATTTAACTGGCAAAGGGACCAAATTCATCAAGTTCAGGACAGTAGACTGGGGCTTCCTACACAAAAGATTCTGATAAACATAATAAAGGTTCTAGCAGCTTGAATTGATCTTCAAATAAATGAATTCAACCAAGTGAAGCTTGAATTAGCCTCACTGTATAATAAATAAGATGGGGTGCACTAATAAATAAGGTGGGGTGTACACAAAGGTTCGAAAGCTATGTAGTTAACACATCTGATATCCGCTTTAGTTAAAATATGCCTATATGTTAAATCTGACTAAGAGTAAACTAAGAACATTAATAAACCTTCCCTAAAATTTCGTCTCTCTGAGTTCTCACTACTGCCACCGAGCTGACACCAGCACACGTTCTCCTTTATGGAGGGCTCATCAATCACCAGGTCTCGCCTTTCTCCATTCTTCTAGAGGAGAAATCCCAAAGTGATCTTAGGCTCCCTCTCTCTTTTATCCAGTCATTCCACAAGCCCTATCGATTCTTCTCTGAAATGTCTCCTACTCATTCTTTCCCTTCCACCCTGATTCTGGTCCTTATCACATTAAGGGTAGTAACCTATTCTTCTTGCCTCAATCACCTTCCCATTCAACCACACACAGACATATCCAATTAGATTAATCTTATCTGAAAACTGCTTTTATTTATTTCCCTGATTAAAAAACTATTGCCCACTGTCAATACGTGAGATAAAACTTACCTTGGCATTCACAAATCTCATCATCTTTTCTCAAATTCCCTCATCCTCCAACACAAATGGTCACTTATTTTAACCAAACTATTACTCTTTTTCCAAGCTACAACCTAAGCTTCTCAACTTGTTCATGTCAGCTTCTCTTACAGCCATTTTCTTACTCCCCTCTCCAAACTGCCCAGTAAATCTTCCTCCAATATGGGAGAGCAGAAACTCTAGGGACACTGCGGTCAAGCCTGAATTCAAATCCTGGCTCTACCACTACCTGACCACAGTTAGTGGGTTCAAGTCACTTAACCTCTCCACAGTCTCAGTAATGAAATGTCACCTACCCCACAGAGCTGTTACAAGTATTAAATGAGATAACACAAGTGCCTGCCACAATAATAATTTTATTCACTGAAGACAGGGATGGCATCTTAAACTCTTTTAAATCACCATTAGACCTACCGCTATACTACATTACATAATATGTGATCAATAAAACCTTTGTGATTATTTGATAATCATTCATGAACTTTCTAATTAACTAGATATCATTTTTCAAACATCATTCAGAAAAGCTAAAAAGCAGAGGATGCACTTGACCTCTGGAGTCTGCCAAGTTCTGTGTGATCAAGCAAATCATGGTGATTTCTTTCTTGTATCCCTTCTCCTGGGCCAAAAACAAATAACTGCTTTTTACATGTCTGGGATTAATTTACATGGCAAAAATATCTTAACACTGAGCCTGGCCATAGTAAGTGCTAAAATACATGTCTTTCGAATAATGAGAAATAAAAGTAGTAGATTTTCAGAGTTCCAAATATTTTAATCAAGTCCTAGAAAGACCCACATCAGCCTAACAATTTTCAATAAATATTTTCCCTAATTGCCTTAAAACACACACACATACATATAGTGACCATGAAAATAAGAAACTGAACTAACTCAAAGAATTAAAGAAAAGTTTAAGAATGGGGAAAGATGATTATAACTTTTTAGCTGCATGAGGCAAAGATGGATTAGGAGAGATTCAGGAAAATGTGATTTATCTGTTGTTGCTTCTAAGCAAACCACTTCTGAAACTTAACTTTAAACTACAGGCTCTTGCTCTGACTTTTCATTTTCTTAAGCATGTGAATTGGTGTGCTATTATAGCAGAATTTTTAAATGTTTGACTGTTGGTATTCATGTTTATTTCTTAGTCTAAAAATTGTCTAGGGCTAGTGAAAGCATTCATTAATTCTTGATAACTAACACAATTACTAAATTAACAAAATAACATCAGTAATTAATGTCATTATAGTGGAGGACATTTTCGAGAAGAACAGAGAGCACAGACTTAACAAAAATTGAAAAAAATAATGTTTTATCGATGCAAACATGGAAGATACCAAATAGGATAAACTCTAAGACTAAACCTTGATAAACATTTGGGATTTTGTATGAAATATTTTTTAAATATTGTGCAGTAATCCTGGAAGAATTTAAAGAACCATAAAACAATATGGTCAGCCCCTTTACACATTATTTAACCATTAAAATTTAAATATTAACCTCATTTTTCCAATCAAAAGGACAAATTGAAGTTTCAAGAATATCATAATTTGGCAAAAAGTTAACATCCTCTGTCTTCTACAATAAACACTGATTTATACACACTATCTATTTCTAAGGCTGTCAGGGATATGTACATAGAAGGCATAAATGTAAACAGAGTCAGGGGTAAAAATTAATACCTTTTAAGAAATAAATTATCTTTTAAAATATAAAGTTCAATATAATCACCTGTGACTGTTCTATTTCTGCTTTGTTTAACTTGATTCCAAGGATTTCAGCAGCAACTTTCTGAAAACACAGGAAGACCTAATAACAAAAATAGGTTGAAATGATTTAAAACAGGCATGCTTAAGTTACCTTCAAATAAATTGAACTTTCCAAACAATGATAAACAGCAAAGATGACAAGAATATGTTACTCCAAAAATAGTTTTATTTGTCAAATACAGCAAAATTTTAAGTGTAATAATTTTTAAAATGATTGAACCCATAATTTGAAAATGCATGCAAGTCAGTAAATTGGTCTAAACATACACATTTATCCCTAAAAAGTAACACTTTTAAAGATTTAACATAAACATTTAACTAGTTACCACATTAAAAAAAAATAGCAAAACAAACTCCTATAATTCCTGAAGAAAATAAGAATACATTAGTTGATACTTTACTACCCGGGTTTTTCACTGTCAACTCTACATTAGTCTTTTGATCTGGCTTTAGCCTAACCTACAAGGTCTTACTTTCCAACCCTTTCATAATCTTTGTGGCTCTCATCAATTCAATAAATACTCCACATCTTCTGAGCAAAACAACTTAGTAATCTTTACTGTATTTTGTCAGTTCAGAGTACAGAAGCAGTATACTGCATTTTCATTAAACAAAAATCTACAAACACTTTTCTAGAAACAATCTTTTCATACATAGTTAGTTTATACTGAGTCTTCTATAATTCCTAGAGCTCCAATCCAGACATTATCTGTAATGTAAAACTTGTCTTTTCTTCAAAAATATACTATCATTTTCTTATTCCTACTTCTCTCATGATTACTTACTGAATATTTATCACAATTTTATTAGTTTGATTTCTAATCAAAATGAGATACATACTCTGAAAGACTTATGCCATTTGCACCCCATAAAGCATTCACTGATGGTCAATAGTTAAGAAAAAATATGAAAGGTAGAATGGTAGAATGGAGAGAAAGGGGGGCATTGTAAAATAAAATGAGCCAAGATATTAAGGGAGTACAAATCATGTAAAATCTGGTAGGCTATTAGAAAGAGTTTGGCTTTTACTCTGAGTGAAATGGACGCCACACAAGGGTGGCTTGATATGACTTGTATTTTAATAGGTTCAATCTCTCTGTTTTATTTAGTATTCACTAGAGAAGATCAGGGTACAAAAAGGGAAACCGGCAAAGACACTAATGGAAGAGACGATGGAGGTTTGAAACAAAGTGGTAGCTGTGGAGATGGTAAGAAATGGTCACCAGACTCTGGACATATTTGAAACTAAAGCCAACAAGACTTGTTGATATATAGATGTGGAATATAAAAGTTAAAAAAAAAAATCAAGGGTCACTCTGCTATATTTTTGGCCTTAGCAATTACTAGAAGAGTTCCCATTTATTGAAGTGGGGAGGCGGTGACAGATTTGAAGAGGGACTATCAGGAGCTCAGTTATGGATCTGAACTAAACAAGGGCTGCTGATTAGACATCTAAGCAGAGGTTCTGGGTGGGCAACTGAATACCGAATGTTGAGTTTAGGAAAAATGTCTGGTCAAAGACATGAGACTAACTGAATAAGTTTAGAAAAAGATATATCCAAGGACTGAACCCAAGAGCACTCCAATATTTACAAGTTGGAGAGATAAAAAGGAATCAGCAAAGGAGACTGAGGAAGAGCATTACACTTAGCAAGGTAGGGGGAAACCAGGAGGTAGAGTATCCTGGAAGCTAAGTGAAGGAAGTATTTCAAAGAAAAGAGTACCATAATCAACTACTTTACACACTGCAATGCAGTCAAGTAAGATAAGGACTAAGAACTGCCCATGGGTTTCAGCAAAAGGTCATTGGTGGCCTTGATAACAGCAGTTTGGGTAAAATATTAGGGGCAAAAAAGTCTGACCATAGCTCTTCAAGAGAAACTCAGAGTATAAAACTAGAGATAACTCTTTCAAAATATTCGACTGGAAAGTCGGGGAAAGAAGGCAATAGCAAGAGAAAGATGTGGGGTCAAGACTTTTCTTGTTTTTAGGATAAGTCATAATATTTTGTATGCTGATAGAATGATCCAGTAGAGATTTAAAAAAAAAAAGTGATGATGCAGGAAGGAGAAAGAATTATGAAGCAATTAAGAAGCAATGTCTCTTACTAGTCAGAGTGCCTGTACAGCAAGGATAGACAGTTCACCCCACAGTAATGGCAGAGAAGACAGAATAAATGGGAACAGATGCAGAGTAGAAAGGAGTGGGAGTAAATGTGGTGGCAGGAACATGTGGAAGTTGTCCCTTGATTGTTACAAATTTATTATAGAATAGGAAATAAGGTCATCAGCTGAGAAGAATGAGTGAGGAAGTTTCAAAGATTTGAAGAGAGAAGCTATAAACAGCCACTAGTTGAGAGGGAAAGACAATGACCTAGGGACATGTGTTATAATTACTGAGCAGCGTCAGGGCCCACCTGAGGTTAGTAATTGTGAATTTTAAGTAAAACCTCCAGCATCCTCTTATGTTTTTCTCTGATTATGTTCAAATGCATGGGTGCAGCCATAAAAGAGTGGGGCGCCTGATTTGAACCAGAGTTAAGGTTTAGCCAAGTGAGTTCCATAAAATGAAAGAGAAGAGAATCGGAGGGTATATGAGTATACATGGCAATGAATTTGATTGTCCATGAGTTTTAAGTTAGGAAGAGAGAAAAATGAGGCATGCAAGGAGGTTAGGGACATTGAAAGGTGCTAAGATTCATGTCTGGGGCTGCAGGTTGATTGGGCTGAACAGGATGCCTGATACAAAGATAGGAGATAACAGAAGGACTCAGTGATTTGTAATGGCAATGCATGGGAGTGAGGACAAAGACATTACATCACTAAGTACTATGACAAAGGTAATATGAGAGAAAGCACAGTAAGTCAGGAGCTCAACTCCTCAAGCAACAAGGGAAGTAACCTGGAGTTGGACACGACTATAAGTCTTAGAGTGATCGCATAAGAACAAACCAATTCCAAGTTGCATTTAAAAAGAAAACAAAAATTTTTAATGGTGGTTTAACATAAGAACACACAAAAAAGTAGTTAAATACAAGCTAAAATACTGGAAGTGAAAATAATTCTAAAATGGCAAAGACTCCTAGAATAAGATTAGTGAGGGTACAAGATCAATCCATGAGCAGACTTTTCAAGAAATATTGATACTGTGTTTTTTTAATGGCATGTGTGGGTACGTGCCCATGTTTGCATTATCCTGGTGAAAAGGGTTCCAAGAAGTCAAAATTTTAAATGAGCCAGACTCCCCAAAAGATTAAACATCCTTTATATTAAGATGATTTAATATTTATTCTAAACCAAAAAAACATGAAGAAAATCATACAGGAAAAATATCAAAAAGATTAAACCACAGGAAAAAAATCAAACTCCCTTTGGTTGAAAATGTCAAGAAAATTCACAGACAAGCATCTGGTCAGGGATGCCAGGACAGCTCAGCAGTTCAGTATGGGTAATACAGTGAACCCTGCAGCGTCGCCACTGAGCTTTACAAATCCTGTCTCCACCACTTACTAGCTGTGCAACCTAGACCTCCACGACATAACCTCTCTGAGACTCACCTATAAAACAGACATTATCAGAGTAGCATGGTACCTGGCACAAAGTAAGCACGCACTAAATGCAATCTGCGGAATGGTCACTTCTAGACGCTAAGATTATGGGTGATTTATATTCTTTTAAACTCCTGTATTTTAAATTCTCTAAAATAACCACAAAATTATGTTAAATGATTATAAAAGTAATATAAACAGAATGAACTTGTTATATCTAATCTGTTTTCTCTTCAATAGGTATTTATTTATTCCAAAAGTTAATAAAAGTACATTTTTTTAATGAATATTAGTAAATAAAAGTAAAACCTCACCTATCATATTCAGTATTCAATATTTTACTTACAGAGTCTCCTGTCTTTGCTGAGACAAAGTGGCTACTAAAACCATTTTCCTGGCAAAGCCGTAAGTGTTTTTCAGGTTTTACTGTTCGCATATGCTCCAAATCAACTAGAAAGGTGAACAAAAACAAGAAAAAAAGTTTAATATTAGAGTCAATATATTTTAAACATGTTTGACTTATTTTTCAATATTATATACCTGCTTAGACACCATGTAATCTTGGACAATATCCTTAATCTTATGGCTCAGTCTCTAAATCTAAAAACTGAGACTAACAAATATACTTACCTTATATAGAGTCTTTGAGAATTAATCCATGTATAATACAGAATGACCAGCATGTGATAAATGCTCAAAAAATGAAAGCTACTGTTCTTATTATCTACGTAGCTTCAGGCACATGGATGATACTCAAAACAGATTTACTTAGTATAATATGTTTAAAAATAGTAATTAATTGAAAGATGCACTTACCCAAGCATATTTGTTCAAAATAGTGTAATTACTTTAATAATTAGAATAGTTCTGCAAGTTTTATAAATATTAATTTTAACATAAATACATACTGTAGTTAATTTTCTGCTAAAAGATAGCAATATTTCATAGTTTATGTATTTACAGCCACGGTTTAATTTTACACAGACACAACTCAGCTGCTTTCCAAACATAAAATATGTATTTTGTAAGTAATGGGAAAGCATTTATTTCCCTGAATAGTTTTAAGTCCTTTAAAGCTAAGCACAGTACTCTTACCCAATACTGGTTTTATCTGGCACCATCTGTTTCTTCAAATGTGATCCTTTATTGAACAGTTTTTCTTTTTACAACACTAGAGACCCTATAAGGGTGTTGACTCAATGTTGTCAAATTATGAGGCAAATTTATTCACAGAATTTAAGGACAACTAGGCTCTTTGAGTCAATATAGTGAAAAAAAAGTTAAACTGAATTTCCTGAGGAAGGGACCCAACTGACTTATAAAAACTTGTAAATTTGCAAATCTAGTAAGCCTACATAATAGTGTCAATTGATTATCAACTAAAAAAAAATGTGCTCATACTATGTAAAATTATATTGAAGGTCTTTAGTTTGTAGTATCAAGAGATGTTTCTCTAGGAGATTTTTGATTTAGTGGGGGTTCCTGAGTCCCATTTACATTGCTCAGCTTGGATAATATGGAGCTTTTTTCTCTTCTGGCTACAAGCTGCTGTTCCTTAAACATCACTGAGAACTTATTTACAAGAACAGGCCAAAAAAAATGTCCAGATACCACAAGCATCAATTTGTAGAAGACTAAAATACTAAGCTATTAGCACTGACATTTATATATCCAGTTTATCATAATATTGAAGCTAAAATACTTTCCTAATTCAACAAGAGTAAGAACAAATCATGTCCCTAGGAAAAATCCCCAATAAAATCACTATCCAATTTTTAAAAAACGAAGTTTGTCATTTCATGTGTGTGTATTTGTCTTTTCTAATGGAACAGTCTATCATTGTTCGTATTTTTTTCTTTCTCTTTTCCCTCTCTCCCTCCCTCCTTCCCATAACTCCCTAACTACTACATAAGTTTACCTATAGCATTGGGGAAATTACTAATCAAGCAAAAGTGAATTCCTAATAAAGACAGCAAGGAGAAACTAGTTTATCACTGATCAACTGGAAAAAAATAAAAGTATTTATTCAACAAACATTTATTGAGTACCTATTACATACTTAGTACTGTGGTAAGTAGGGAGAACCCAAAGATGAAAAAGATACAATCCAAGTCCTCAAAAAGTCACCACCAGTATTATGAACATAAAAACCCATTATTGATATAAAAGTTATTTTAAATATTGAGATTCTGACAAATGAGACAGCAAATATAAAAAGGCTCTCACAAAATTTCACTATAAAGTTTTCTTCTGTGAAAGAATTTGATGGGTAACATTTAAGAGGGCCCAGTCACTAGAGTATTTCATTCTAAATCATCCAGAAATGTAAATTCTGAAGATAAAGTGAGACACTAGTAAAATATTTCTTTTCTTCTATTTTTCTATTTTTAAGAGCACCCTTAAAATTATTATCCAGTATCCACCTATCATACATACTTGCATAATACTCTTACTGCAATAACGATTTAGTTTCCTTTATGTCCTTCAGTGAACCACATCGTTTTTCTAGGTCTTATATTTTTTTAATGGAATAAAAATTTCGTAACAACAGTAATACATGCTCATTTCCCAAATATTCAGAAAAACAATCATGAAAACAAAATTTTAAAATGCCACTAACTAAAGACAAATACTATTAACATTCTGATGTATAGCAGGGGTATCCCACCTTTTGGCTTCCCTGGGCCACACTGAAAGAAGAATTACCTCGGGCCACACACAAAATACACTAACACTGGCAATAGCTGATGAGCTAAAATAATTCCTAAAAAATCTCATATGGTTTAGAAAAGTTTTTCAATTTGTGTTGGGCACATTCAAAGTCACCCTGGGCCACATGAAGCCCACACGGGCTGTGTGTTGGGAAAGCTTAGTGTACAGCATTCAAATATCTACGCAACTGAAGGACAAAGACATCAATACTATATACATGCGATTTCTTTGACCTCAACCATACCACACCCTGCTTTACCATGTGCTTAACAATTTCAGTGAATAACCACTTTATTGTTCATTCACTCAACAAATACTTAAGTACCAAGCTTTGTCCTGGATGCTGCAGAGATAACAATGAGCTTATATTTTAACAAAGAGAAAAGGACTGACAAGTAAAATACATAATATGGCAAATGCTGATAGATCTAATGGAGAAAAATAAAGGGTACATGAGGGGCAGCACTACTTTAAAGAGGTAGGTGAAAAACCTTAAGAAGGCTAAGGAGCAAGGTAATCTAGGGGGAAAGCCTTCCAAGCAGAGGGAACTAACTGCAAGTGCAAAGACCCTAAAAGATTATGCTAGCAGATTCAAAAAAAACCAGCAGGCCAGCCAGAGTGGCTAAAATGAGTTGGCAAGAGGAAAACAATGGGAAATGAGATTTAAAATGCCAGGGACCAGATCACACAGTGTGCAGGCCACTCTAAAAGAGATGGGATGTTCCTGGAGGGTTGTGAGAAAAAAAGAATGAAAGAAAAACATAATCTGACTCATATTTTAAAAGGTTCACTTAGACTGCGTTATTGAGAATAAAGGATAAAGGGTCAAATGTAAAGCAGAGAAACCATTGAGGGGGCTATAATCTAGGAACAAGAGGACGGTAGGACAAGAATGGCTGCAATAGAGACAGTAAAGAGTAGGGCAGATTCTCTTATATTTTAGGACTAAAACGTGTATAGGATATGCTAATGGATTTGACATGAGCTGTGAAAGAGAAAAGTCACTTGAAGATAGTTAATCTGGATTTAAAATGAAACACAGTGTATTTGCAGCTACATTCATTTAGCTCTACGGATGGAGAGAGATTTGCATTTAAGTAGAGCTGGGGTTTTCCCAACCGTGTACAATAACTGAAAAGAAGGGCAGGTACCGGTAAGTTCAAGATAGTAAATGCAAGGTAATGATTATATTTACAAAGAACAGAATCTAAGTTGATTAAGAAGATTGAGAAAAATAAGAAAACTGGTAAATACATTTATTTTAAGGTCTGTGTGAGTTTAAAAATGATTGAAGTTGAGTTACTAAAGGAAGTGAGCTGGAAACACAGGACATAATAGAGACTGAGATGCATACAACTAACATTATGAATAAGATAGGGCAACTGACATTAACTAGGTCTTCAGAACAGCATTGTTAGTGTAGATGGACATAGGGCAAGATTACTGGAGGTGAGGAATTCAAGGAACTGAGACCAAGGTATTAGAAGAATAATCAGTATGAGTACTGAAATTACTAAGAACATGAGAGTATTGTAACAGAGAGACTGTGACCATGGAGTCAAGAAACATGTTAAGAATAAACGAATTTTGTTGATATCTTATTTGTAAGCTCCAGAAGATCTAGTTATTCTAGTAGAAGGGTCTTTGAAGTTAAGAAGAAATAGAAGTTGGGGCCTAAAAAGGGAGAATAAAGTTGTACTGGATAAGAATGCAGGAGATAAACCTATGATATCAATCTCTTGGGCTTTCTTGTGCAGCTAACACAAACAGGGATAAGAAACACAAAGATAAAAAGAATTCTAAGACTGCATTAGAAAGAGCAAGAATAACCAAATTTCTTTTACTGTCAAAACAAACTCTGTAAAAAAAAAAAAAATCATGTGGCTCAACTCATTGTTACCTGACTTAGACATTAAAATGGAAAGAAAGAAAAAAAAAATCAAGAAGCTATGTCTATCTGCTGTGTTCTGAACATCACATAGTATGTGAAACAGAAGTCTCAAAGAGAATCCAGTATTGGCTAAGAAAGACGAATATGTTTGATGAGTTTTAAAAATACAAATTATAGTATTTCATATTTTATACTTTAGATTTACAGCAAGAAACAAATCCAACAAAAGCACATTTCGGGGATGCTGGGATGGCTCAGCAGGTTGAGTGCTCACTTTCCAGCCTCAACGTCCAATGATCGAATTCCAGCCCTGGCCTGTGCGGACCCATATGCTGAACTGGGGTGTGTTTCCCATGCGGGATGCCCCGAGTTCGGTTCATACCCTCCATTTTGGCCCCTGGCTCAAGGGAGCATGCCTCCCACGCAGGAGGCCCCCAATCCAGTTCCCACCTTGTGCGCCGCCCCCCTCCCCAACCTGTGTGGAACAAAACCATATTAAAAACTGATGTTGTACAGCAATGGAGACTGCTCTGGGCCTCTCCCTCCTCTCTGTCTCTGTCACAAATACAATAAAATGAATCATTTTTTTTATTATTATATTTTATTGTTAAATTTAATGGGGTGACATTGGTTGGTAACAATTAGGTAGTTTCCAGATGTACAAGTCCACATCACATCACCCATGCATCACATTATGTGCCCACCTCCCAGAATCAGGTCCCCCTCCACCACCATATATCTGGTGCCCACTCCCC
>PVKE010007616.1:0-50133 GCA_004027555.1 Craseonycteris thonglongyai
AAAAGTAAAATAGAAATAACTATGCACTGAAGACAAAAAGATAATTTCTCTCTATAAATGTGAAAAGATAAAAAAAAATAAAAAATAAAAAAGAAATGAAAAGGGGAATTTTTATATATAAAGGATTCTTTTAATTTCTCAATTTTGAATCATTTAGATATTTTCATTGATTTTAATAGCATGTTAAATGTTATTACATATGAATTATGGAAGCATAAAAATATTACACTTGTTATATTAATAGCCTGCACTTTACACACTTCCCCTTTAATGAAAATGTAATATCTTAAAATGTTCATTTATAAGTCAAATTAAATTATGTTGTAATTTTCCATTAAATAGCTGAGATGGACACTATAAGGAAGGCTTTGTGTCATTGTTCTATGCAAAGTAATAGTGGTGCATACTGATGCCTACTGCTAATCCTATTAATCCAGGAAACGCGCATATGGTTGCATGAATTTAGAGTCCTTGCTGCTCACTCATCCCCAGGCTAAGCTCATCTTTAGCAACGCTTTCTGAATTGGTAAGCACAACTGTTTAATCATAGTAATCTTATCTAATTTATCATGCACTAGGATAGACTCACCATATCAGACTCTATGTTCTTATATCCTTTCTTGTTTTCCACAGGGCAAAAATTGGATCCAGATAATAATTCTCTTTTACATATAATTTCCATGATTTTCAGAATAAATTGCACATTTGAAAAGATGTTTGGATACTTGTAATATGATTCTCCAGAAAAAGAGAGTGCTATTGTAAAAATTAAAAATTGTGAGAAAAACATCTTTAATATCTTGCATAGTGTTTCATTTGTCTTTTAGTTATTAAAATATAATTAAATTTAGTACTTCAGTGCTGAAACTGCTGTACGTTTTCCCCATCTAGCCAAGATTTATAATGTTATGGGTGACCTCTGGTGGTGTAACAGAAAACTACAAGGTAAATAATTCATGCATAAGAGTTGACATAACTCAGGACAGCAATTTCATGATCATTGAATGCTCAATTACGTATAGTTACTGCACAACAAGGTGTGGAGACTTTCATATGAAAATAAATAAAGTTATAGTAGATACTATATTCATAATGGATACTTGAAAATTATAATTCTACAAATTAGTCACTGCTTTTAACCGAACATTCTGCGTTTTTACTCCTTTTCAAGATGTTAATTTTTAAAAGTATATATAGTAAACATAGCAAAAATTATATAATTTAACATAAGACTATGTGATATTTTAATAGAACCATCTTTTGCTGTTCTTTTCATAAACTTTTAAACAATCTTTGAGTTTTAGTCCAATGACACAGTGGGAAAAAGTAGTAATGAATAATCTACTGGATGGCTGTCTGGATAAATAACAGCTCCTTGACAGTCTCATGTGGGAATCAGCCTGTTGCTTAAAATAAAGATGTAGCCTAAATAAGGCTCTACTTAATAGTATTTGATTCTTATATGAAACAAAGATATTAGTTTTCTTGGGATATTTTCACAATAACAAGCTAAAGTGAGAACAGCAAGTTTTATTCAAATATTTTTTTTAAAGCTACTTGTCACCATTATCTGAGTATTTGATGGGTCACTATACTGAACACTGTGAGGAGTTAAAGAAAGGATTGATAATGTAATGACAAAATCAGAAGAAATGATAGGATAGACATGAATTCCTATTCATACCATCAGCACTTCTAGTGGTGAATATTGGTAGATCTCCAAAACTCTTCCACTATCACCTTTGATTCTTTCCTCCATAACTTTTTCCAGCAAATGCTATCCCCATTTTTGTATCTTGAGTCTCTTCATCTCTTCTCCACTTTTCATCTTGTTTTTTCATCCAAACTATTGATACATTTCTCCTTCCCTTTATGGTTAAGCTTTTAAAAATAGTTAACCATCTCTGTCTTATGCTTAAACTTTCCTTAAACTTCACTCTTTACATTCAACCTGTATTTTGCTTTCATTTCTCCACTCACTGATGCTCCGAAGATCAACAGTAACTTTCTGATTGCAGAAACTCATCATCACTTTCAGACCTCCTGCTATTTAATGCTTAGAAGCCTTAGATGGCTCTTGATAATGTTGATCTTCTTGAACCCTCCCCTCTTTGGATTTCAGTCACCACTCCTTTCTATTTCCCTTAATTTTCTTTTACAGATGTTTGTTACTCTAATAATCTAGTAAATGCTTATATTCCCCAAACTCTACTCCTAGTATTAATTTATACCCACCACCACCTTCCACCCTGAGGTCATCTAAGCCACATTAACATGGATAACTGTCAAATCATCCATGCAAACATCCATGAAATAAGTGAATCCCAGGCTTCATATATTTCCCTAGTCCCAAACCTATGTTTCAAACTGCTTGCTTGGTATCTATACCTGAGTGACTTTCAAATTCAATATGTCCAATGTTTCTCCAAACTTTTCTTTGTTTAAAGCACCATTAGCTTGATACTATTAGTCAATATGTATTAAAACTTAAGGTTCCTCTGACTTCTTCACCTTCCCTTATATATAGACTAGAGCCAGTCGATTACCAAGTCCAGTCTTTTCTGACCTAAACACTTTTCCAAGCTATTTTACTTTATCCTAGTCTCATTTTAATAGTTCAGATATTTAACACCTCTGGCCTGTACTAATGTCATAGCTAACTGAACTACTGATCAACTCTTATTGCAGTCCAACATCTCCATGCCATTAGTGTTACCTTACTAAAATATGAATCAACTCTCTTCAATGCAGTGAGGTCACTATGGCAGATGAGGACACTAAGTCAGATAAAGTCATAGACTTAAGTAGAAAAGTTAAAAGCAAAACCTAGGCAATCTGGTTCAGAAGCTGCGCTCTTCAATACTACACCTGTTATCGTCCATGAAAAGTAAAATACAGCTTATGCTCTCTGTAATGATAGTCTGAGCTTCTCAAAATATAACATAAAACATTTATAAGCATAGAAAATAAAAGATAGTCTACCGTGTAAATATGGTTGAAGCCTAAGTAAATGCTGTTTAAAACTTCCTAGGTGACCATGCAGAAAATATATAAAGAGTCGTAAGAAGACCAAATAGCCAATCTGTCAAAAGAGAAAGAAAAAAAGCATTTTTGTGTTGTATCAATAAATGTTTAAAAACCATAAGGAAAATAAACCATTTTCTTATTATATTTGCTTTTGATGGAACAATTTCAAATTTCACAATTATGAGCTTTTGAAATAATTTTAAAGTATTTATATCAAGGTTGAAATACTGATTCAGAAAAAAAAAACCTTCTATAAATCAACTCTAAATCACATATAATGACATATAGTGAATGATATTTTGTTCTATATCCTTTAGAACAGCAGTCTCCAACCTTTTTGTCACCAGGGACTGGTTTCATAAAAGATATTTTTCCATGGACCAGGGGTGGGAGCTGAGGGATGTGTGGTTCAGGATGATTTAAGCACATTACATTTATTGTGCACTTTTTCTATTATTACAGTGTAATATATAATGAAATAATTATACAACTCACAATAATGCAGAATCAGTGGGAGCCCTAAACTTGTTTTCCTGCAACTAGCCAGTCTCATCTGAGACAAGTGCACAGTGCAGGAAAGAAACGTGGACAGAAGTGGTAAATAAAATAATGGGCAGACTAAAATAAGTGTCAAATTCTTACTTAAAGCCTGCCACCAGGTGCAGCTTAATTGTCACTTGCCACTCACTGATAGGGTTTTGATATGAGTCTGAAAGCAATGGATTTATTTTGGTCTCTGCTGTGAAACCTCTCTGCTAATATTAATCTGTATTTGCAGCCACTCCCCAGCACTAGGAACACCACCTCAGCTCCACCTCAGATCATCAGGCCTTAGATTCTCATAAGGAGTGTGCAACCTAGATCCCTCACATGTGCAGTTCACTATAGGGTTCACACTTCTGTGAGAATCTAATGCCACCACTGATCTGGCAGGAGGTGGAGCTCAGGTGATAATGAGAGTGATGTGAAGCAGCTGTAAATACAGATGAAGTTTCATTGCTGCATCGCTGCTCACATCCTGCTCTGAGGCCTGATGCCAACAGGCCACGACCTGAGGGTTGGGGCCCTGTATTAGAACAGCATTTTTCAAACTGCCAGTCATGCCACTTAACTGAGACATGAGATCAATTAATTTTTAAATAAAATAAAGGAGAAAATATTATAGTACATTGCACAGTTCCTTGTTTTAGTATATAAATGAAAGTGCATTTATATATGTGCTGGCTTGCAACACAGAAGATATTTTTTTCCTATGGGTCACAGTCAAAACAATTCCGAAAAATTGCTTTAAATCATTTTGAGAAATTGCCAGTGCATAGTATGTTGTACTAAGATTCCCATTCACTCATGAAAAATAGTCATTATTAAATAAACACTGTACTAACTCACTTCTGTGAAGTTTCAATTACATGTATAGCAAAAATAGTTTTTTTACATAGATTACAGAAAATGGAATATCTTCAAGATCATATGATAAGCAAGATTTCACAAAAAAATGACAAAAAGACCTCTACAAAGTATAGAAATAAATAGAACACAAATACCTAAGTTGCTACGTCATAAGATTATAGAGAACCAAATAATAACAGTAGCTATCACTCTCAGTATAAGATATATGTGTATCTAAATCCCCTTAACAATAATGCAGGGAATTAGATCTACAAGTAAAAAAACCACAAAATTCTAAAAATGATTCTATCACATCTCAGTGATTCACCCACAATTGTTAAGCACATACATGGCATTACTAGACTTTGAAATTAGGAGTGTGTATATTACACCAAAAGTCATGAACTTTCTATTA
Organism: Craseonycteris thonglongyai; assembly: GCA_004027555.1. Lineage (NCBI taxonomy): Eukaryota > Metazoa > Chordata > Mammalia > Chiroptera > Craseonycteridae > Craseonycteris > Craseonycteris thonglongyai. The sequence continues at coordinate 4,832 of PVKE010007616.1, forward strand.
TAAGAGTAACTTTGCAAATATTCTTATCACAAACTTCTAAACAGGAAAATAAATTCTAAGAAGGCACCATCAATATTAGTAAGTATATCCATAAACTATAAACATGCACCACTAATAGACTTAAAAATAAATTAAAATAAAGTGTTTATAAGGCATGCACAAGATATGTCCTTATATAACTTTGATAGAGTACTGTGCTTCTTCTCTAAGAGGCTGAAGTAAAAATTCAGTCAGAAGAGAATGATTTAGGATTATGCAAGGAATTATAGATGGATATTGAAATAAATATTAATTAATGTTTAAAAATTTAATGTGGGAGAAATAAAAAATACATGAAAAGCATATCAATTTGAATAATCACTGTATTATATCCCAATTTGGTCATGAGTTTCACCTGACCCAGAGGCTATGCCTACTGATAGCTATGCTTGGAAACAATGCTTCTAAAAGCTTTCATTTATAATGTTCTGAAAGGCCAGATTTTCACTGAAAAATCTCCCTTTCTACATCTCTAAGGAATTCAGGGATTTTCTGTGCATCTTGCCTCACATCTCATTTGTGTACATATTTTCTCTGCAGCTTGACAACTCAAGCTTTGCCTCCTAGATCAAATCTCTGCTTGTCAATTTCTCTTTCTCTGCTCTCCTATCTTTCCTTCCTTTATTCTTTATGCCCCTTCTTTCCTTCCCTTTCCATCTGGCTTTTCTTTTCTTTCTCTGCAATAAAACCATAATACAACTAGGTAAGCTAATGTTCTTTGACTAATGATAAATTTTGAAGCACACAACCATGATCATCACAGGAAGTAGAACCATGTGACATCCAGTTCAGGACCCTACAAAACATGAGCTACTGAAATATAGTTTCCCATCGGATGCCTCTAAAATGACTTAGAATACTGAGAGAACATCTCATCTTCTCAAATCCGGCAAGCATTGAAGGATATATGTCAGCATTTTTAAATGGAAATGTTTCGTTTTAAAATCTTTAAGATAGACAGAAGAAAAGCTATACATACTCAGACATAAGGATAAACTTGACTTTTAATTAAGCACTATTTTCTTACATAGTTGGTGATATGTTTTCTCCAACTACCTCCATCTGATTATCATGCAATAATGTATTACACACATTTAGGGAAGATTAAAACAATCTGCCAAGCAGTAGAATATTCTATAATAAAACCAAATGGACTGTTTAGATCCTAAAACAGATGTCATATAGCTACACATAGTATATGCAGCAATTAAAACACATTAAGAATATTTTAAAACATACCTTTGACAGCTTTATTTCAACTGAATATAAGTACGGCTTTAGGAATGCATCACAACAGAGTCTATATAAGACTGATTCCGCAACAAAAAATAAAGCAGGTAGATGTTCATAATCAAAGGAAGCATGGTCCACAGAAGCATAAAGCATACTTAAAGCTTCTGAAATATGAAAAAGTAAAAACACCATGATTTATAAATCATGCAGTTTTTCTGCATGATGCAATTAAATGTTGCAATTAACTGTTTGCTCAGTCACTATAAGACCCATAAACCACAGATCATAGTTTTTAAATATTTATAAATCTTTTGACACTACTCTCATCAAGAGATGTAGTCAATGGCCCCTCCCCCTTGAACCTAATCAGACCTGTGACTGCTTCAACCAATAGAATGTGGCAGAAGTGACACTTGCCTGACTTTCAAGGATAGATTAGAAAAGGTGCTACAGCTGCTACCTGGATTTTTCTCTCAAGACACTAGCTTTGGAATCCTAAGCTGCCTTGGAGGAAGGCCAACTGCTCAGAAATCACCACGCTGGCGAGACTATAGAGATGTAAAGACAGAGACAGCAAGTAGAGATAGAGGTTGAAGTAGAGCTAGAGATAGAAAGAAAAATGCTCACGGAGCTCCAGCTTCCCCAGGCAATACAAAATCGATCACCAAGCCACTTTTGTGGGAACAGAATGGATGAAAAAAGAAAGTGCTAAAGGTATGTGCTATAAAAGAAGAGTGATAGAAAATCAAGGCAAAGGAAAGAGAACCCAGTGGAACTGAACAAGGAAGAATACAGAACAAAAGCCCTAAAGAAAATGGCGCCTCAAGTCATACAATAATTTTGAGGAGCTGTCAGGTAAACCTCTGAGGAAGAACAGCAAATGCAAGAACTTGAGAAAGGAAAAGTCCTGATGTGTTCAAGAACCAGGAAGGAGACCAGCATGACTGGAACACAATAAATAAGGAGGTGAGGTAGCCAGGAACCAGATCATTCCAAGACCATAGTTTCAGGTTGGGGATCCTTTTAAGTGCATGCAGAGAGTACTAGAAATTGTTTAAGCCTTAGAATGGTAACTGCTGAGTGAAGGGTAAATTATAGAATTAGGAATAGATAAGAGTGCAGGCAGGACATGGAGTAGGAGGGTATTTCAGTTATGGAGCTGGTAAGAAGAATTCATACTTAGGGTTTTTATTTGGAAGTCAGTGTCTTAATGAGTTAAAAAGATTTTGGCTGTGTGTAATGGAAAACTCAACCAGTGTCTTCAAAATAAGTGTGTTTATTATTTCACAAGATCCAAGTTAGAAAGGCTTCAGGGCAGACTAATACAACTGCCCTCTTTATGCATGTTTTTTTCATCTTCTAGTTCCCCGGATGTATATGACAACTGTGATGACATCACAAGCCCCAGGCATTTGGTTCTTACCATGCCATTTAGAGAAGTATCCAGAGGTGTATAGTATGGAAAGGAAGAGTACTTTATTCCCAGGCATGTCTGTTTCAAAAGCAATTGCACAAAAATTACTTCAAACAGTCTCATCTTTACATCTCTTGGTCAAAACCAGGTGATGTGACTACCTCTAATCAAATCATGAGCAAGTACAGGGGAATAAACATGATTAGTATAGATCAAGCATAATTCATCCCCTGAGGCTGGAAGGGCCAGTTCTCTTCTGAATCACTTGATTGCAGAATACCTGAATAAAACTGAGGTTTAATTGATATAGAAGAGCAAGTGGTTGCTGTTTTTTGGTAAGCACTATCTTCACTCTCATGTAAATATTTAATAGAGGTCAGGCTGTGGATGGATACGTGATGACATGCCATTTAGGCAAGTTAAATACAAAATCATTCTTACTCTCCCTGATGCTTAGAAGCACCCAGATAGCACTACTAAACCCAATTTACATGGGAAAATACTCTCTGACCTTATATGCTTAACATTCTAAAATTCATTTGCAAAGCCATATACATAAAATTTAGGATAATGATGAAAGCAATTGTGCCTCCTTAAATATGGTTTTTCATTTCTTCTTAAGATTGGTTGGAGAGTAGTTTGAAAGGAGTCATATAAGCAAGAAGTGATAGATGAAAAGGTAATAAGTAAAATGGCTGTTTAAAGTAAGTGAAAAACAAATGACCATTTGGTTAACATTCTATGAGTAAGAATTAGAAAACACAAGAACCGAATTTCTCTCTAGTGCCTATTGTAATTGAAAATCACTAAATGACATTTTATATTACTTTTTAATTAAAGTTACTAATTTTAGAAAAAGGCAATAAAGACTTGCTGAGCAAAAGACTTTAAAATAATTTTGTAATTAAAAAGTTGAGCAGACAAATTCATAAATTTAAAATTATAAAAGGAACTTTCATAATGAAATGTTATCAGGTAGTTTGATAGAGAATGGCAAGTTTCATTTGGATCCTGCACAATTTCTAAATATGAAAGTTCTCAATTTATGCCTTCACTGCTAATCTAGAAAACACTCAGGGTAACTTCAGAGTTTAGTTAGAGCACATACGATCTTGAATGTCTCCTTTGCACTGAGCCAGATATGTTACTTCAGTCCATGCAGTAGGAAGATGCACATGTTTCCCAGTGCCTAAGGTTTTGAGACCCAGTTTTCTCTGTTATGATGAAACATGAAAGAGGCAAACAAAAATGTATGGATTATTTATTTATTTATTTATTTAGATTATCTCTTCATTATGTTCCTAAAGTCACTCCATAAGGCTGACACTCTATGGTGAAAGTTGTGTAAAAATATATATTTGTTATTTTTGCTTTTATTTATTTTTTTATTTGTTGGTACTTTATGTAAACTATAATAGTGTAAATATGCAGAGAATGTTTGTTAATATTCTGAGTAATGTCACTAGTTATTTGCTGAAACTAATTCTTACTCTTTATGTCCTAGGCATTTCTTCTATTTTTATTTCATTCCTGCACCAAGGGAATGCATCTCTGATTTTAGAAGGAAAAGTAGATTCAAGAAATGAGATTTGGCCCACAGGAATGTCACCGCTGAGCTCAGCTGCTGTGCGAGTGGCCAGAGTCCTGGTGAAGGTATCGGCTGCTACATAGCTATTCTTGTTATTTCTCCACTTCACTGTCAAATCTGTCAGACTAGATAGGGTGAGGGGCGTCTGATGACTTAGGCCCAGTTTCTTTTTTTCTCACCATGCTTTCTTCGGGTGTGTGTGGTGGTGCTTTACAGGCAGTGCGGGCCCTTGGTCACTCCTCTTACTCCCACCTCCTGCCTTCGCGATCCGTGAAACCCCTGTTTATGCTACATTTTGAGTATCAATAAAGTTCAGTTATTCCTCCCTCAAAAAAAAAAAGAGAAAAAAAAAAAGAAATGAGATTTAATAGAAATTAATTTGTTGCCAATTTGCTGAAAAACTCTAGCTACTTCTCTGTGGGCAGGCAGAAGTTAATGCACACGAGTGTCCTCTGTGTAGGCGTAGCAAAGATTGAGGAAAGCTTTGTTTCCTCTTTGGGAAATATCCTGTCTCAGTTAAATTTATTTTTAAGAAAATGTTGAATTTTCATCATCAAAAGTTTACTTGCCAGCCTTTGATATTTTACTGTGGGCTTCTGGACTACTGTTGACAGCTATATTCCCCAAAATACATGGAGCCTCTTCCAATCCAAAAATACATTTGACATTGAGTTATTAGGTTATAATCTTTAACTTCAACTTGCATTAATATTTTAACTATGCTTACTTATAATTAAAGGAAGGTGTATTCTTACTTTTCTTTCAATATTTTAGAGCAAGTAATCATACTCAAAGTAGATGAGCAAGTCGATATACTAAGTCAAATAGTGTACCATTACCTTACATCTGAGAATGTTTTTTCTAGCTAGATCCAACAATTCTTCCTTTTCTTTTGGATTTTTTGTTTGGTTGAATCTCAAGATGAATTCTTTTGTAATTGAAAATGGTGACCTAAACAAAAGTTCAAAAACTCAATAATTATTCAGTTCCAAAATTTAATTAATTAACTTCCAATGGCTAAATATAACTATTTCCTAAAAGAGTCTTTTTCCTTATAAAAATGTTTCACACAAAAAAACAAATGAGTAAAAGAAAAAATATATGTGCAGGCCTCCTGGGTTGGCCTTATAATACTTATTACACTTGCATTGAGAAACATTATTCTCATTATATCAAATAACATTTTAGCCTCCGAAAAAAGGTTTCTGAGATGTTTGCTAGAAGTCTTGTTGGTATATGCCTTCTTCGTACATAAAATCCAGCACAGCTTCAATTACATTGAAGGCTGATTTATTTCTTCACATATTAATACTGGTTCGATTTAAGCTAAATTTTTATTCCTCATTGTAAGTGGGATCAGTTCAACTATGGCTAGAGTAAAGTGAGCTGGGGAAGAAAGATATGTTAGTGAGGTCACAGAGATGACAAGTAGCTAGATTACGTAACTCTGGATGGGATTGGAACTATTACAGGGTCTTGATAAGAGGAGTGGCATGATTCAACTTAAGTTTTAAGAATCATTCTGATATTCTGTTGAAAGTTGGAGTGTGGGATGTTAAGATGTAGCAAAGGAGGGAACACTCATATACTCAGGTGAGAGGTAATGGTGACTTGAATCAGGGTTATAGCAATGGAAGTAAAGAGAAGAATTTGGATAATGGATATACTTTGAATTTAGCTCCAACCAGACTACCCAATGAATTAGAAATTAAATGTGAGACCAAAAACTGAATTATGATTGAATTGAGTAACTGGAAGGATGGAATTGCTATGTACTGAGATGGAAAAGATTTTGCTGCAGTAGTAGATTTAGCGTGAAGGTAGAGAATAAGTTCACAATCGGACATGTGATGTTTAAGATACCCATGCCCATTCCAATGGAGATGTAGAGTAAGCAGCTCAATATATGACTTCCATTTTAGGAAAAATATGGAGGCTAAATACATCAATTTTGGGGTCATTAGCACACATAAGGTATTTACAGTTTTATGAATGAAAAGGATCTCATGGGAAAAGTGTAGAGAGAATATACAAATACCGGTATTTCAAAGATAGGTGAAATAAATAAATTGAGGGTGTAAGCAAGAGAATAAATAGAGTGATTATGATGATGTATCACAAAATTTAAGATGGGTGTGGGATCAAAAGTAACATCAGAGGAATCGTGAATAAGTAGTAGAATGAATGAGTTGCTTATTTGTATAGTCAAATAATTGTTGTAGTCATGTTATTAGAAGGAGTGATCTGAAAGAATAAAATACATTTTTAACATCTTACTATATTCAGAATTTACTGAATTATTTGCTCCATGAGATACAGGGCAAAAACTTAAAAATCAGATTTTGTCCATGAGTAATTTATGGTCCTGTTGAGGAGATAGATGTATGCAAAAGTAATGGCAGTAACACACAATCATAAGATAAACACAGGTGTCAGTAAGTTAGAATCAAATATAGATATCCCAGAGAAGAATAATTAATAAATTAATAAAATAATCAACTCTTTAACTGCCATCCTAAAATGGGCATTTGTTCAGTCATGCATTCTTTTATTGACTACCCTATAGATCATGCACTAAGCTTGGAACAGGAATACAATGGTGAAATAAAGCAAACAACCCTGCCCTCTATGATCCTGGAGTTTATAGAAAACAGAGAAAAAGTTGAGGTTTTAAAACTCAAAGAGTCTGCTAGAATTTTGGCATTTTAAAGTGAGTAACTTCATTCTTGATTTTCTTTTCTCTGTTTTACTTTTGCTCTTGGAGATAAATGCTCAGATATAGTGAAGGTTGACTGCAAACTTCTTCTCCATAGTCATCTGGGATATATCTTTGATATACATGATCCTACTCTGCATTAAGAGCCTAAATTATTTTTAATCTTCCCATTTGTAAAAAGTGCTACAGAATTTATAAGATGGTAGTCTCCTTATCCATTTATTTTTTAATCAATTTCATTATGAATTAGATTTTAAAAATTATTAACATACTAGTGCTATTTATAATAAACCAAATATTTAGGGTTTTATGAAGAAAAAGTTAATAGACTACTTGCTAACACTCCTGACTCCAATTCAACCCCTTAGAAATAGCCAAGATGAACGGTTTAGTGTGTATTCCTGAATGCCTTTTTCAATGCTCAGCAGCATAAACCGACCTATATACATTCATTTAAATAAATAGAATCATGTATATAAGAGTGTAGCTTGGTTTCCTCATTATATTTATCAGACAGTCCTCAGTTCAACTGATCCTAATATGCAATAATATGGATGTATACAACAAATGCTACATTCTTTTAGTGATTGACACTTCCTGTTACTTCCTATATAATTCTGAGCACACTAAAAAGAAAGGCCTCATATTCAACATATGTGTACTATTCTATATTAATCACCACACACTATCAATAGTTAAATATCTTTTTCATTACCAGCACTGCTTATAAATACATTTATACAAAACATCATAAGAGAATGAAAAGATAAAATTACAAGTGGTAGAACATATTTTCAACACATATACTGACAAAATGGCTCATATCCTGCATATATACGTAAAGAATTATCAAGCAATGGAATCATGGAGAAGAGGATTAAACACGCAATTCACAAAAGAAGAAATCCCAGTGGTCAATAAATATGTGATGCTGCTAGCCTTTAAAATGTTACACATTGGTGATTGCCTGAGGGAAGGGGAGGAGGGGGGAGGGAGAGAGGGAGGGGAGGTGGGAGACGGCACCAGCATTATGGACACACTCAATTGTTTGGTCTTCTTTTATTTATATCCCAAATATAAGTGAGATCATATGATATTTGTCTTTCTGTCTGACTTATTTCACTTTAGCATGATAACCTCAAGAGCTATCCTTGGGGTGTTGTTGAAATGTCAAGCTATCCTTCTTTATTGTGGCTGAATAATACTCTATTGTGTATATATGTGTGTGTTACTTTGTTGTTGTTGTTTTAAGCAATTTAAGGAATGTTTATTGGTTTGCAATGTCAGGAGTTTCCTGGATGAAATTTGATATTGGCCCCCATACAGAGACGGCAAGTAAGAGACTGAAGAAAGAGGCAGAACACTTCTGATTGGGAGGTGGCAGATTTAATGAGCAAGGGAACTTAAACACAAGTCTTGTAAGGCTGTAAGACCAATAGATCTTTGCCTTTCAGAATCTTTAAAGTTTATAAAGAGGCTTTAACTGAGTTTAGCCATGTATTCAGTCCAGATGGTCTCAACAACACCTTACTCTCTCTAGGTTATGTGTGGGAATGGTAGGCAGGATATACATTCCAAAAACAGGAGAAGAGGTGAGAGATCTCTGGTTACTGGATCTAGTTCATGGGTCAACCAGTAGCCATATTGTATCGAGGTTGTCTTCCAACCAAGTCACAACTTCTTGAAGTGGGATACTTAATAATAAATTCACTTGTATAAAATAACCAAATATACCCTAATTTTGTTCCATGTGACAACAACATGTGGAAAGTGAGGACTGAAACTGTTTTTTATATGTAGGCTGACCAGATGTCCCATTTTAAACAGGACAGAAAATAACGGTCAGCCTAGTTTTACTGAGATACATTCAAGGTGTCAGTAGGCTGACCACATGTACCCTTTGAAATGGACATTTCTGTTGTTTTCTGTCTTATTTAAAATGGGATGTCTGGTGAGCCTAATTATAGGTATCACACCAGAAGTGCTAACATCAACAAAAATAGTGCTACTCAAATTTATTTTACATGTTTTCTTAAATTAATGTATGAAGTGCCATAATACTAGAATTGTTACTTATTCTAAAAAATTCTAATATATTTTTCCTATAGTAAATATGTATTTTGATATATTTTAATATAAGTTTATGAGTTATTTAAAATTTTATTTTAACCTATTCAGGATAGAAATTGCAAAGAAAGAACAAATAGTCAAATTCCTAGCTTTTGAGCTCTTAAGTAGATTTAATAAATATTTAGGAAATCAGTAGCCCGAAAACCAAAGTGCTTTTCAAGCATAGACACTGGAGTGAATAGAATTCTCTTTGGAATTATTAAAATATGTATTTGCATATAAAAGATCCAGGCTACATAATTCATAGCACACAAACTTTACCATATGCCACTGAAGAGAAAGAAATGCACAAGAATTTAATAAATTACAAATTTGTAGTTTTCTTCTATAAAATAAAAATAAAAAATTGAACAAGTTAGGAAATGTGAGAATCTGAAGGAGTATGTGGAAGTTTTGATGTAGGTAAAATTTTTTTTCAAGATCTATTTTTGATATTGTTTTTGACAGAGACAAAGAGAGACAGAGACTGAGAGAACAGAGAGAAGGGGGAGGGCCCAGAGCAGCATCTATGGTTGTACATCATCAGTTTTTTGACATGATTTTGTTTCACACAGGTGAGGTGGGCAGGGGCTGTGCAGTGCATGAACTCGGCTGGGGGTTACCCAAGTGGGAAGCAAACACCCTTGAGCAAGGGGCTGAACTGGGGGTAGAGGGGTGGTGAGAATTGAACTGGGCATCTCCCACATTGGAATAACACCCCAGTTCAGCATATGCGGCTGCACAGGCTTGAGCCAGGATTTGATCCTCAGTCCCCAGGGTTGCAAAGCAAGCACTTCACTCATTGAGCCATCCTGGCATCCAGGTGAAGTATTAAGACACAGTGAGCATAGCACGTTTGATCCAAATCTGAATGAGGGTGGGTTTCCTAGTTCCCTGCTTCTGCAATGAAACTTAGATAGCTTTGGCCTTTGCAGAGTAGATCTGTGTCCCTCATGGTACCTGAGTAGTTGATGTTAAAGGAAGTATCTATGATAATAGGCCAGAAAGAACCTTTGCAGACTAGCCCCCTAATCTGCTATGAGAAAAGTAGCTCAGTAGTCCCAAGCCTAGTTCAGAGATGTACAACTGGAAGAGAATTAGCTTCAGCTTGGGGAAAGAAAGACAGAGTGAACTTGATAGGAGAGTGGGATCACAGGCATTGTCTGATGAAAAAGCAGCAGATATGATGGGCAAGAGCTTTGGGAAGGAAAAGCTGTACCTTGACAATGGCCAACGAAAATAGATATTCTGTAGGACAACACGAGAGGGCAGGTAAACTCACTAGGAAATAAGATTATTCCAAACAAATTGCTTATCCACCCTACCCTATCAAAAAGTGAGTTTTAAACTTGAAGTGATTAAATTTCTTGTACATAGTTGATTGGGTTTCTTCCATCAGTGATGTATTTAGCTATATTAGCAGGGTGGATTGTTAAATAAATGAAAAAATTTTAAAACTATACTTGCTCTAAAAATACTTTTATTCCTATATAATAATGGACAAAACACAGATTTGACTCTTGAAATTTTTGCAGATCTCTTAAAGTTATCAGCTAATGCATTGAATTCATGCCCCCTGGAACTTAAACTATATATTGTGTCTTTTGTGATGTACTTACAGAGTGTGTTTTTTGTTAGATGTTTTCTGATATTTATTTCAATCAAGAAAATAAATAAATCCTGAGATTTATTTTTGCTCTGTGGGGAAAAGAGAATCCTCCTTGAAGAGCAATACATGTTATTTTTACCTGTTGGGAGAAAACATCATTGTCATTTTAGAGTTTCTTTGGAGACTTAAATATAATTATCTCAAAAAAATGAAAGAATATTTTTTCAAAAAAAGTATAAAAGAACAAAATAGGCAACAATATTGCTGGGGGTCATTTTTATGAAATGTTGTACATTGTCTAGTTAGATCCTTAAGAGATATCTTATTCTGTAGGGATCTGTGCAATTCAGTGGTTTGGTCTATTTTGAAACTTTGTAGAAATAGAAGTTAATTTATGGAGAGAGAATGGTGACACGTATGTTTTCTTATTGAGGTAATATAAACAGTTTCTGCCATATTGAATTGTCTTCTACACTAGCTTTAACATCTTACTAGAGCCCTCATTGTTTAATAATTTAAATAATAATTTTACCATATATACATTTTATATTTGTATCAGAAGAATGATTTATTTATATTTAATTTTATTTTAATGTATTACAGTATTACCAGGAAAATCAAATGCCACCATTTTTCCTGGAAATAAATGTGACCCAAGATTAACTTTTAACACTGCTATGTGTATATTTATCATGGATCATGGAAAGAACTCCAACTTTGAAACCATCACCCCAATTTTTAAATCCAAATTATCACCTACTTAGAATTTAGTCCATATAAATTTTCACTTTGGTCCAACTCTTGTGCCACTCAGAAATTTTCTTTAGCTCCAGGGTTTTCTTTCTTTACCCTACATGTAGCTATTAAAAATGGACACTTGAACAGTTATATGCAGCAGAAGTAACACCCTTTTTTAAGTTTACCAGCCATAAAAAGGGGGCATTACTTCTGCTGGACCCTGTATTATGCTTGTGACAATATAGGTTCTGCTCTTACTGACAAAAAAATGACTTAGAATGGGTCAAAGAAACTAAAATAGGTTTTACTAGGGTTTATTTTTCTATCATTAGGACTATTAAAGTTAACCTCAGTAGTTCAAGAATCTTATAATTTCTTTAACCAATTTCCTATTTAGAAAAAGAAAAAGTGCAGTTCACTGCCACCCTCATTTAATTTTACATAAACATGTTTTTTGAGGATGAAGCAAATCTGACTGTTTTCAATGTGAAAATGGAATATAAAAACTGTTTTTGGAGTTATTTTTAAAAAGAATCTGTCTCTAATCCTAATGTAACCAAAATATATATGGTGATCAGTATTTAATAACTTTTTTCTACATAAAAATGCTAAGTTTTCTAGGATTTGACATTTTCAGTAATCGAGAATTACTATATTTTCTAAATGGAAATGCCACCATTGAAAACAATGCTATAAATAGAATGATATCATTTGTTTCCAAAGACTATCAATATACTAGAGTAATGTGAAAATAATAATAAAAGAGAGATGTTTCCTGGCAAACATTGGGGGTATGGTTAGGACTATAATCTGCAAGTTTTCTTTTCTTTTTTTTTTAAAGATTTATTTTATTGTTTTTGACAAAGATGGAGAAAGACAGAGACAAAGAGAGACAGAGAGAAGGGGGAGGGCCCAGGGCAGTCTCCATAGTTGTACATCATCAGTTTTCAACATGGTTTCATTCCACACAGGTGGGCGAGGGCCATGCAGGGCCAGATTAATCTGGGGGCCTCCCACATGGGAAGCATGTTCTCTTGAGCCAGGGGCCAAACCAGGGGGTGAGGTGGGGGCAAGAACCGAACTGGGGGCCCCCTGCATGGGAAGCACACACCAATTCAGCATATGGGCCTGCATAGGCCAGGATTCGATCCTCGGTCCCTGGGGCTGAAAAATGAGTGCTTAACTCACTGAGCCATCCAAGCTTCCCCTCTGCAAGTTTTCTTAGTGTAAATCCTGCCACCCGAGTGGCACTGGTGAATATTCTCCAGGCAAACCAGAAATGGGTTAAATCAACGTCAAATTATAATCACTGGATTTAGATATGTATTCACGTATATAGAGTGCATAATTACTATATATATATATATATATATATGTGTGTGTGTGTGTGTGTGTGTGTAACATGTGCAGATAACACAAATATATATGGGTGTGTATTATATATGTATATTCATATATATATATATATATATGTCCCAAAATTCACACAATAAGTAATTTTGATAGAAAACACAGGTTTATAATTAAAAATTGTGAATTTTCATTACTCAACAATGAAAACACATTGTTCTTTCATGTAGCTCTCCATTTTTAATAACCCTGAACTGTCCGCTGTCATGCTGTCTTTTCTTTTCGTTGGCAACACTTTACCACACAAATGACACAAAATTCAAATCTTGCGTGAATTTTGGGACACCCTTAATATCTATACATTATGCATTTTATATGTATTATATATGTTATACATAATACCCTGAACAAAGAAACTTAGTGAGTTTTAAAAATATTTGACAACTTATCATTAAAATTTAAATCATTGACATGAAGTTGTAGATACAGACTTTCAAAAGTTATTTAATGTTTATCTTTATAAAATATATAGTAGTATGCATAATATTTTGAAATCATGCTTATTCTTTTCTCTGATTTCATATACATACTGGAATATACTTTCTCATCCTATTTTCTGATGGAATTATATTTTTGTTTGAGTAAATTCAGAAATCACCCTTTATTTAATTCTCCAAATAAACTCTAAAAAGTGAATTGCTTCTTTATTTATGCCAGTTCAGTCTTATACACAATTTTAATGTTTATAAATTATTTCTGTACAGTATTGAATTTATTTTGCATATCTGTCCCCACTGAAATATTGCAGTCATACTTATTTCTATTATAATTATTAATACATTATCTAGCACATATTGAGGGGTATTTAATGCCTATTATAAATATCTCCAAAAGATCAAAACTTGTAAATAGAGGAATTTGGAATTTGTTGGCTTTCTTTGTGGTTTGTTTTATAGGTTTTTAAAAAAATACTGTCTTTTTTTCTAGTAGAGAAAGTAGTTACTTTTTTCAATGATTTGTATCACCATGAATGTAGAATGAATGTTTAGAAACAACCTGGATCAAAAATCAAAATCCAGCTGTTAAATCTTTTAAAGTTCATTTATTTCTGGTTTAGAACCCCTATGGTAGCTGCACCTGATCAGTAAAGAGGTGAGGCAGCTGGAGGTACTCACTTTGGTCCGTGGCATCTGCAAAGAAGTATCAGGATCAGGAGAGGTTTTAAAAGAGCAACACTGCTGACAAGCCTAAAGCTGAAATGTTCATCAAATAAACAGAAAGTTTTGACAAATATTAGCAGACAGACAGACTTTTGTACAAGTATGTGTAAAAAAAACTCAGCAGATGGCTTCAGGGCTTCAGTATCCAAACAGGAATATCCAACCAGGGATATCCAACCAACTTTGAGGAAGAAAAATGTCTGAAATTAATGATCTAAGAATAGCACTAAGTACAGCCTTAAACTAACATACTTATACAATTTTCAGCAATTATTTTATTTTTAATGTTTACTTTGTTCAATTAGCCTACCCCTGCGGCAACTCATGGGAGCTAAGCACAGTTGCTAAACCATTGAGAACCATGCAGGAGTTAACCTGTTTCACCTGGTTTGTTGAACGGTTCCTTTATAGCTTCAATGAGTTTTGAATATTCTGTGTCATTGATAGGGTTTTATTAGTACTTCTGGCAACATGCTACAAAGGAAGAACATGGTCTTTGGCACAAGGCACGCCTTTGTCAAGATCCTAAGTCTGCTACACACCCTCTCTGTAATAATAAGCAAGAGAATCTCAACTTCAGTTTTTTCATTAACTTAGTGAGCAACATATACCCTATTCCTATTGTTGATATTAATTAAGATATGGTATGTAAAGTCCACAGACAGAGCAGATATTTCAGAACTGGTCATTTCTCTGTTCGCTAAAGTTACCCAGGCTGCCTAATGTGCTAGGTTTTGTGCTGCCCACTATTATCATATGACTTTTATTTTCAGTGACAACAGAAATACCTAGAAAAATAGGCTCTTGTGGAAGATTTTGCAGAGATGTCTTTTTTATTTTTTAAAGATTTATTTATTATTGTTTTGGACAGAGTCAGAGAGAAAGGGGAAGGCCCAGCACAGTCTCCATAGTTGTACAGCATCAGTTTTTGACATAGTTTCATTTCACACAGATGCGGGAGGGGACACGCAGGGTGGGAACCAGGTGGGGGCCTCCCATATGGGAGGCACACCTCTGGGAGCTGGGGGCTGAACTGGGGGCCACCCACATGGGAAGTTCACCTTGGCGAGAACCAAACTGGGAGCCACACCCCAGTTCAGCAGGTGGGTTTCCACAGGCCGAGGGCCAGGATTAGATCCTCAGAACTCTGGGCTGGAAAGCAAGCACTTAACCCACTGAGCCATTCTGGCATCTCCTTGCAGGGGTGTTTTTAATTGGACAGTTTATCATGTGATTTGTTTGGCCAATGGACAATAATAAAACATGACATACAGAGAGACTTTTAAACAGTTTGTACATTGGAATGTGTCATCTCTTCCTGCTCTGGGAACTGTGAAGCCTCTGTGTAAATTCGCCTGGGCTAGCACGCTTAATGATGAAAAAGAGATGACCCAATCATTTCTATCTTACAGGTTGACAACAGACAGAAGCCAGACATCTGAGTGAGGTCAGCTGACAGCCTCCAGCCATCTTGTCAACTGACTACAGAAACATGAATTGCAGCTGAGTCCGACCCAGATTAGAAATGTCACTTGAAAGAGTCCAGATGAGTGCCAACCTGTAGAAGTATGAGGTAAATAAATGTTTGGTCATTTAGCCATTAAATTTTGGTGGTTTGTTACATTGGGACAGATAAATGATATATGTCTCAACACATTTTTAAAATTTTTACTAATTGACTGGTTGAGAACAAAAATATGGAGAAAAATGAAAGAGGAAGAGAAGAAAGAATGAAAGGAGAAAGAAAAGAAGAGAAAAAAGATGAATGAGAAGAAGGAAGAAACTGTATCCTGTATCTTGACATTCCAAGAAAGAGAAAAAGAACATTTATTGGCTTTCATTTTGTTCTTGCTCAATCAAGTTAGTATTCCAATATAGAAATGCCAGATACATTAACTTAAGTAAGGAAGTGGAGGTAATAGCTGGGGCAGAACAAAACTCCCTAGTAACACCTTGGAAAGGTTTTTGTCTTAAATACATCAAGAATGTGATTTAACATTTAAGAGCATTTTACTATCATTAATTAGCGTAGATAACTTTATCTAAAAACTCATTGACACAACTGTATGTCATAGTAATATTGAAAAAAGCAGTATGCCGACTGGTGCAAAAGCAGTCTTGAAGATAGTAGGGAAATTTGAATAGGAAAGAAGAGCTGTAATGAGACACTAGTACAGGGGTGGCGAACCTATGGGCATGAGGAGCAATTATTTTGGCATGCAGAATTATTGGTTTTTGTTATAAAAACATCCTATGCCTCTTATAGACATAAAAATAATCGATACCTCTATCTCACTTGATGGGTTGGCACACGAGTCGAGCTAGTATACTCTTATTTCATAAACTTTGGCACTCAATCACCAAAAGGTTCGCCACCCCTGCTTGACTAGTATATACATATTCCCGATTAATATTAGGTATATTTGGGTATAAAAAAGAAATTTGTATAACACCATGTTTTAGAAGCAATTGGTTATTCTTTTACCACACCAGAAAAAAAAAAAAAAGATTTTTGGTAACAAATGATAATCTTAGACTTGAAAGAAAGTGCAAATGACACTTGTTTTGCAGTCAAAATGAGAAATTTAAAAACAGAAATTATAAAACTTTAATGGTGGCTTTTCTCTTGAGATATAGATGGAGATCAGTGACGTTTGCAGCAGTTGGTTGTGTCTCATAGTCCTAGCCTTATTCTGAAAAAAGAAATTCAAACTTCTACAGAATGAAAACATATACAAATATTAAAAATTAATTTTTTCAACAACCATGGTAGAATTCAAACTATTAAATTAGTGTTCACTTTTAAAATGATTACATCAGCAATCTATGTAATTATTTTAATAACATTATTTTCATTCATAATATAGTAGATAGTGTTCAGAATTGCTTCTAGAGCCCCAAGTTCAAGTTCTGTGCTATTTACCAATTTGCTAGAAAAATAGAGCATCTTTGAAATGTACTCCTATGTCAATGAGCATATGCTATCCGTATTGATAGGACTAATGTCCCCAAAGCCCACACTCATGTCTACTCTGTATTCAACAGGCCCTTTAGGCCCTAGTAATGTGTGCTTTGCCTCAGTCTTAAACTCTTTGGGATGCTTTCAACCTATAGTAGAAAGTGGCATTAAAACTGCATATCCATGATCCCCACTCAACCCACGTCCACTAACCTAATCAAAGCCCTGACAATGGTAAATATCTCTCTCTGACAAGTCATCACCTACGTTCCACATAGTTTGTACTTGAATCCTTTGTATTTTGACCACAATTTATCTGATTGATTTTTCTCTGTGTGTTCCCAAAAGTAGTCTTAACAGGCTTTCTCCTATCAGATGCTGTGCTAGAAACTAAGGAGTCAAAAAAGAATGTTAGACATGGTTCTTTCCCTATAATTCTAAGGATGCTTGCTGTTTAGTTGATACTACTTGCTTTTAAATATATTGTAAAAAGAAAATGTTAAAACACGACAGATTTGGAGTTTAAAACTAATTGTAAGGTTGTCAGTGGAAATGATTAATAGAGATAATTGAAATAAGAGATGTTATTTTAAAGGCAACTTATCAATTATTTCTCAAAAATGAACTCCAAATTTTTATTTCACCTTTTTCATCTTTACTATGCCAAGATTAGGTTTTGAGTTGTTTGTTATTTAATAAAGGAAAACGATAATGAGAATAAAAATGGGGGCAGGCGGGAGACTTTAGCAATCATGAATCAGATCATATCAGTGATTTATCTTTTAGACTTAAAAAGAAAAATCAGTTATAGCTTGCATATTTAATTCCAGTATTCACATCCCTTTATGGTAATGCTGAGATAAGAATTAATTCTCACATATATATGAAAAAATAAAGAAATGTGTATAAAATATATGTCTAATGGATAAATAAATTGGTTCATGTCTATATTTTACACACACACATACACACTCACGGTGTTATATATGTATATTTATGGATGAATGGATGAAGTAGCTAATTATCTTCATATTGTTTTGATAAATAATTATTCTCCAAAAGGAAAAAGAGTTAAGACTAATTTTCTAACACAGTAATTTGAGTTGAATGTGTGAATGAAGGTGATATTCACATGTTCAAACTCCTGGAAAACAAACTGACAGTAGACATGTAATAAGAATAAATATATAAAGAGTTCATTAGAGCTTCAGTGTTAACCATCCTCGTTATCAGACCACACTAACTTTTCTTTTCTTTGTCTGTAATGTCTGAATAATAAACAATTTCTCATCTCTAGAATGTAAAACTTGGGTCGAGGTACTTTGATTTATTCAGTAGTGCAGCCCTGTCCTAGAACTTAGCCTTGCATATAAAAAGTGTTGAATAAACATTGTTGAGTAAGTGGAAATCAGTGAATCAGTGAATCTATGGACACCTTTCACAGATAAGTTTTGAGTTGATCTTTTCTAACCACTTTGCACAGTGCCTGCCATGTGATAAACACCCACTAAATATGGTTTATATTATTAATATCATTAATAATATAGATTTTTTAGGTCTGTATCATAATCAACATAGGGTTTATACAATTGGAGTTCATGGCCCCTTCCTTTATAAGATTTGAGGTATTTACCTCTTTAAATTAACCATTCAAAATGAAGCTTAATGTAAATAGAGAATTGTATTTGATAGTGTGAAGTACAAGTAGAGTGACAGCATGAACAAATGTCAACAGAATACCAAAAATAATAATAATTTGTTTTCCTGTTTTAAACATTATTTTAAGATAAAATCATAAATTTGTACAAAATATGTGCACAAAACATTCTAATATCAAATTAAAGAGGCTAGTTTGTCATTATATAATCAATAATGATTCTTAAGCCAGTAGCAATATGATAAATATGTCAATGTAACAAGTATAATCTGATACAAAAGTAGTAAAAATGTTTGTATCTTTTAAAGCAATTTACGATCTTATGTTAAAATCATGGTACATGAGGGCATTCTACAAAAAAATCCAGCCATTATCAATATAGTGAGAATGGTTACCTGGCTAAATGCTTTCCAGATAGCCCTTGTATATATGACTTGCTCTTTGCTTCAAAGAATTTATCCTTTAGAAATCATCTGCTCAAATTTTAAACCATTAGATAAAGTTAAAGCTGAGCTTTTATTGCTGAATCATTTAAATCACCTAATAATAAGAGTTACTAAACATATTATGGTAAGTCCATTAGGTAAACTGATTTGAGCTAATGAAAAGATTTGAAGGAGAGTGCTTAATGATAGTGAAAAAAAGAATAGTGAACAAAAGGAGAGAATTAAAAAATATTGGCTGAGAAATTATAGGAGGCTATAATTTCTATGAAGTATATATTTCTATCTATTTAAAGATCTATTTTTGTTTTGTTTTGTTTGACAGAGGGAGTCAAAGAGAAGGGGGAGGGCCCAGAGCAGTCTCTACAGTTGACAGCATTAGTTTTCCACATAGTTTCACTCTAGAGGTGGGCACAGAGCTGCGCAGAGCAGGAACTGGGCTGGGAGCCTCCCACATAGGCCCCAACAAGAACTGAACTGGGGGCACACCCCAGTTCATCATACAGGTCCACATGGGCCGGGGCCGGGATTTGATCCTTGGGCTCTGGGGCTACCAAGTGAGCGCTTAACCGTTGTAATTAAGGGTAAATTTAGAGAATTGAGTGGAATAGGTTTTCTGTGATATATTTCTTAGATTGTACTTTGAGTATTGTATCTATATGGAAACTATTCTGCATTACTCATTAAATGTGGACCCACAATTAGTGGTACTGAATAAACATAAAAATTTAACATATTGTGAAAATCAGAGTGAGGGAAATTTATTAGAAAATAACCAATTTATTACTCACCTTGCCCCGTTATTTGATAACTTGTCCATTTCAATCCCTGGTATCATGACGCTAGTCAACATTGCACTAGGTATTTCACATTTAGGCAACAATAATTGTGTGAAAGAAAGAATTTTTTAAATGTTTCCACAATGATAACACAGATACTACCTATTTTAGAGATGATAAAAAAGAAACAATAAATGCAAGCACTTAATTATTAATAGATGATTGCTTCTTATATTTTTGTGTTCATGAATATATGCATTTATATATTTAAGTATGTATGTATAATTTATTTATTTTATGCCATTACTCAGATATGAAATACATTAATAAGTTAGTATAACTTCTGCCCAGATTATAGAGCTTAATATTGATAATATTAAGCCTATTATTTTAATTTTAAGAAGCACTATGCTTAATAGGAAAAGAGTTTTAAATTAGATTCTTGTATACTTTAGTCTCATCACATCTTCTACCATTTTTCTATGGCCCTATGCCTTATAATTATACTTTTCGTTTCTGAGAGGCATCAATAGAGGCAGAAGATAAATCAATATGGACAACTAGATCAGTTATTAAAAGATTCTATCATTGTATTAGGAATTATTAGTAAATGAAAGAAGGAGAAAAAAAGAAGGAAGCCTAAAAGAAAATGTTGTAGAATATGGAAAATGCAAACATTGGAAGAAATTAGAATATAGCCCATCAGTAACATTCAAAATATATTTTTTGGATACTGTATTAGTCCTCCTGATTGGTTTGTACTCTTGAAAATTAAGAAAGGAACAACCAACTTTCCATGAAAAATGTATCCCCCAGTTCTTCGGTATGGATCATTCTTAGAAAGCAGCTGCTCAGTTAAGGATAATTTTCCCAACAAACTTTCTTCTAGCAGATTCTCCAATAAAAGGTGAGATCCAAGTTGAACCACAAATAGAAGAAAACTATGTTTCTGAATCACTATGTCAAGGAAAACTGTTAATCTTCATTGTTCTCCAAACCGCTTACTATCTTCTAATATATTCTAGGTTTGTGTTTTTTAGCCAGGATCAGTTATGTCCCTTAGGGACATCCAATACCTGGAAATATTTTTAGTTTTTATGATTGTGAGAAGAAGATCCTGGCATCTAGTGGGTAAAGCCAAGGGTGCTGCTAAAAATCCTGTAGCCCCATGACAATGAATTATCTGGGCCAAATTGTCAAAAATGTTAAAGTTGAGAAACTCTGGCCTATATTTTACTTATTTATATTTCACGTGGTATATCTTTTCATAGACTCTAGGATCTAGGAAAAGGTGTTGCTTGTTATCTTTAGTTCCTAGAAGAGTGCCTGACAAAAATAAGGAGGTCAAAAGCCAAAGACTAAAAGTATAAATTAATAACTGAATGAATGGGAAGCTGTAAAATTCACATATAGATATTCCCAGATAAATTTACTTTATTCCATAGAGTAATAGGTCTAGATATACTACAAATAAATCTAAACAAAAATATATCTAGAAAAAATACTTAAGAATAATATTTTAAGAATTAAAAAAATTTTTTTCAGAGGAAACATCTTTAAAAATCATGATATTTATGAGAAAGTGTATGTGAATGAAGGAGTTATATTAGCTCTATTAGCAATAAGTGAGATACTTCTTTTATCACTTTGATAAAGCCTTGTCCAAATAAGGCTTACCGGTATCTCTTTCTCTTCTGAACCCTTTTAACACTTTTAGTCATTGCCACCTATATTAATATTTAATAGTGTTAGGGTATATACATGTTTCAAATAATGGCATTAACTTTTATTAATACAGGTAGATATCGACAGACTAATGGTAAAAAATTCTGATTTAATGTACTACAGACAAAACATCATATCAACAACTCAATACTAGCATGACTCAGCTTAATGTTCCATAAAGTACATATACTTTAAATTTGATCATCTCAGAATTACAATGAGGATTGCAGACTTAATGTGAAAATCTCATTTCAACTGCATTCAGTATTTCCAATTCAAAAGTAATTGATTTTTCATCTTCATTTGGAAGCATAAAGTGTGAGAATATATAGATGTATTGAACCGAAATATGAGGTCTGTCTGGTAAAAATTCAGCCATTGTCAATTGAACAAGAATGGTTACATGGCTGAACAGTTTTCAGACAGCCCTCATACATGGGAACGTATTGAAAAGCTTGATGAAAATTAAGGTAAAAACTTTGAAGTATTAGTAACTACTTTGATTACGAAAGACATCATTTTGGATTCTGTTGTTCATTTTTTACTATGGGTACAGTTGTAACCTTGGCTGTTCTTTTTGTGGCATTTCATTTATTAGAGCTATTAATTTATTAATTATCTATCTAGTAGTGGGTTATTAAGCAGTGATTGTTTCAAATTTCTCTGATAGCTTCTTGGCAGTTGTGACAGGATTCAACAAAATAAATGACATAAGCTCTCCGTGCAAAAGAGTTTTTATTCTAGTGGGAAAAACTGTCACGTGTGGTACACAGGATTGTATGTGGATTCTTGGGTAATCACATATGTACTTTCAATCTTAATCCTATTAATGAATTCTGATCATTATTTAATATTTTCTATTACAGATGATAAATTGAATTAAATACTAGTATTCTGAGCCATTTCATCCTAATTGCTGTGGCCTATATATTCTAAAAATATAGGTTGATTTTATTTTCTAGTTTTGGCCTAATCTGATTTAAAATATCTCTTTTCTTAACATAGATCTATTATCAATCCCAATTTTTATTGATTGATCTCTATATCTCTTCCGACATTTGAATTGTCATAATTTGTTAGATTATATAATCTGAGCAAAAATTGTTAAAATGGGAAAAAATGTCCTTGAGGAAACTCAGGACAAATGGTTGAACAAGAATGAAGGGAACATAGATACTATTATAAAAGCAGTTTCTGAAAAATATAATTAATGCTATAATTAAATTTCATATGAGTAAAATAAATATCCAAAAGCTTAGCTCAATGAGAAGGAAATGTAGAAGACTTTGTGTGAAAGACAATTTATAGTCTTTAAATTAAAAATCAGTTGATGTTATAAAAACTTTATTATAATTATGTGAAAAATACAGATGCACTAGGGAGACATAAAACCAACTTCATTCAAAGTAAAAAAGAGATGGGAATGTCACAATAAGTGAAAACTAGGTCATTTCTCATGGTAAAAGTCAGCACAATTGTGTATCAACAGAAAAAGATGTACCATATAGGAAATAGAACTGTAAGAGGAAAATATTTTTTAGTTATGGAATACCAACAGGTCATGGATGGAAATTGTATAATTCCAACAAAATACAAGACAGAATAGATAACAGAAAGCTAAAATATTTTTATTATTTACTAACTTTGTAATTATTTTTATTCTTACCGGCATTATTCTGAATACATATTAACCAGGATGTAGGTTTGGAAATAGTGAGCGATGCGTTAGATTTACTGTCAACCCATACCCCAGTTCTGACCTACTTCATGTAATTCAGTATTCTTAACCCTTAAAACTTTGCCCCATTAACTTGCCTTTGTTTTTGTTTGTTTGTTTGTTTGTTTGTTTTCCACCATTTATGTGAGCTGTTCTAGTATCATTTTTAGGGTATTGGTATTTATGTTTCCCATGTTCTCCTTCCAGAAAAGACTTGTACAAAAGTGAAAATATGCAATATTTAGAGATAAAAAGAAAGCAGCAACCATTTTTCTCTGAAGGCTGTTATTGTTTACAGAAAATGAGAGAGTAACACGGCTGTGCTAATGGAATTCAGTTCTTGCTCTTTCCTGCATTATTAAAAGCTCTCCTTTCTGACTACTGACTCTTCTGCTGTAATGGTCACACTTGGCTCGAAACCAGCCTTTTTATTTTTTAAACTCAAGAAGGCAGTAGCCACAAAGGGATAAACACAAAGCCAGAGTCAATAAAATTAAAGAAAGAGATAATTGAAATAATTTAGTGCAGTAAAAATAGTAAACATCTTTAGAAACCTAACAGAAACAACTATGTTAACCAGGAGTGAAGTCACAGGCTTACTGAGTTTTTAATTCAAAAATAGGAGAAATTGTAAATTTTTATCTCAAGGGTAAATTTATATTAATTAAATTAAAAATGCTCCAACAGTTGGTGGTATTATTTTATTTCACCAGGAGTAAATTTTTCTCACTTTTGTTCATTATGTCGGTTGACTTTCTTAATATTAATATTTATTTTCTTTTTTTTGTTTTTGTTTTTTTTTAATATATTTAATTTATTTTTGACAGAGAGAGAGAGAAAGAGAGAGAGAGAGAGAGAGAGAGAGAGAGAGAGAGAGAGAGAGAGAGAGAGAGATACAGAGACAGAGAGAGAACTGAACTGGGGGAGCTCCCAGTTCAGCATATGGGTCCGCATGGGCCGGGATGAGATTCGATCCCCGGTCCCTGGTGCTGCAAAGTGAGCGCTTAACCCACTGAGCCATCCCAGCTTCCCCTCAACGTAGAATTTATGTGAAGCAAGATGGCAGTAGCCACGGAGATAACATCATGCCATAGAATTGTATGCTTTTCTTATAATGGTCATTCTCTAGCAGTTGAATGTACCTAGCCTCTAGCTTTTCCTGAAAACCTGACTCTGTCATCTATACAAGGGCAGGTTACTGACTTTACTCTGATTGTACTAACCCTCTTTTCAGATCTTTACTTCCATAGTTCCTCCAAAATCGTGTAAAGTAGAATTCCTTACTCCATTATACTCATAGTGTCAGTGCTTTGCTATTAATAATTGAACTCCAACTAATACAGTGAACATCATATTCTGTTAAGTTCTATCATTTACAGCTTATTTTATCATAGCCATCTTTTTTACCATTTTCTGTTGTTCTAAGTTACACTACTAAAATAACTTTTCCCCTAGTTATCCTAAACCAAGTTTTGAAAAGTTATACTTATCAAGCACATCTCTGTTTGTAAATAAAAATATTAATCAAAATTTCTTGGTCAACTTTCATAAAAATATAGATAGTTGAGCCCCATTTCAGAGCTCTGAAATGAGAGTTACTTGATGTAGAGCCCAGGAGATCGTATATACACTGTAAAAAAAAAAAGAAGGTTATCAAAGGTTATCAAAGGTTATCAAAGGTTATCAAAGTCTCAGCTATGTCTACAAACTATAATTACATAGAACATGAATTCTTTGACATATGAATTACAGTATTTTTTTCATGTATAAGATGCTCCCCCCACCCCCTCGGGGAAGCACTCACTTTGCAGTACCAGGGACCAAGGATCAAATCCTGGCCCCGGCCCCGGCCCGTGTGGAACCATATGCTGAACTGGGAGCTTCCCAGTTCAGTTCTCTCTCTCTCTCTGTCAAAAGTAAATATAATATTAAAAAAAAAAAATGATGCCCCCAGGTAAAAGATGACCCCTATTTTTCTAATCAAACATTAAGAAATCAATACATGGCTTACTCCCATGTATAAGATGGCCCCCATTTTTTGGTATAACAATTTTAGACAAAAATATCATCTTATACATGGAAAACTATGGTAAATGAAATTTTATATGAGCAAAAAATACTATTTATTATTCAATTTAACATTTGCAGATGCAATATCCAGTATTGGATTCATATAACTTAAAAACTTTGATTTCATTTTGGGCGTGTTTGGTAACTATAAATTGCACATACCAAGCCATCCTTTGAATTTCATTGATAACTCATTTAGAGAGACATCTTCACTGGAGCGTCTAATTGTTCAAACTTATTACTCAAATAGTCAACTATACTTCACATTTTCTGTATTCTATCTTTTTTATATATAGTTTTGTTATCCACAAAGTGAAGGAAATGTGATATAACCAAAAAACATTTGCTAGGCATAGTTTTTGGAAATATTGGTGTCTCTAATATCACTCTTTAATTAAAAAAAATTTTTTGAATATTTTTGTTAAATATATTGGAGTGACATTGGTTGGTAACATAGTTTCTAGGTGCACAATTGTACATTACATTGTCTATGCATTGCATTATGTGCTTAACACACAGAATATTGCTCTTTTTGACCAATACATATCTATTTTAGTTTTTTGTATTTGTGACATTATGATACATAATGAAAGGTATACTTTTATTTCATCACTTGTTACTGGAAACCACGCCTCATCCTTTTGTGAGTCCAGGTTCTTTATCCTTTGATAGGGTATCTGTTTGTTTCTATGGCATTATTTCAAAAAAATCATTACTGGGGAAGCTGGGATGGCTCAGTGGGTTAAGCGCTCGCTTTGAAGCCCCGGGGACCGAAGATTGAATCCCGGCCCCAGCCCATGCAGACCCATACACTGAGCTGGGGTATGCCCCCAGTTCAGTTCTTGCCGGGGCCTATGTGGGAGGCTCCTGGCCCAGTTCCTGCCCTGCGCAGCCCTGCACCCACCTGTGGAATGAAACTATATGGAAAAACTAATGTCAACTATGGAGACTGCTCTGGGCCCTCCCCCTTCTCTCTGTCTCTCTGTCTCTGTTTCTCTCTGTCAAAAATAAATAAAATAAATCTTTAAAAAAACAAAATCATTACTTAGCACTTGTTTCAAAAGACAAATAGGCATAGGATTTGCTCCTGGTCTTCTCAAAACTAAAGTTTCTATACAAGCAATTTGGGTAACTATATTTGGAATTCTTTTTCTTCCCAATTTTATTATTTATCTCCTGAATCAAAATCAACACTACTTGATATAGATATAGGTATTGAATGCTCATGAACATGTATATTGAATAGGACTACCTTCACTTGAATTTGAATCTTCTGTTGAATAGTCAGATGTATGAATTTGTTGAATATCAGTCTCGCTATTTTCATTTGAATACCCCATTTGGTATTCAGTTTCACTTTCATACACATTCAAAACAGACATCTTGGGGAAGCCAGGATGGCTCAGTGGGTTAATCACTCACTTTGCAGTGCTGGAGACCAGGGATCAAATCCCGGCCTGGGCCCGTGCGGAACCATATGCTGAACTGGGGAGTGCCCCCAGTTCAGTTCTCTCTCTGTCTCTGTCTCTGCCTCTCTCTCTCTATCAAAAACAATAAAAATAAAATAAAAAACAAACTAACTAACGAAAACAACAAACATCTTAAAGGGGTTATTCCTGCAGTTCACACTTTAACACTGAATATATATAATTGTTTCTTCATTATATTGACATTATAACTGCATTGAAAGCAAATTCAGTATTTTCAGGTCTCAGAAACAACATTTACAATGGCTTAAGAAATACAATATATCCAAGACATCTTTGTATATCAAGGTGTTAATTAATTTTATTTTAATAATAATAAGTATTTGAATCCTAATTCATCCACTATGTAACTTCTGAATGTTTATTAATCTCTCTAATTGTTATTTTTCTTGTACTAAAATAGAAATAATAATACCTATCAGAGCAGTAATAGTGTACATTACACAGTAACAGTTACTTAGTATAACATTAATTATTACAAGATATGCTAATGATTAGAAAAATGATTTTATTACAATAATAAAAAATATTAGTCATAGTACAGTAACAGTCTAAAGCACCATGTGATCACTTTATAACTTAATTTTCTCTAAGTTATCTCATTATTCCCACTGACAAAAACTAAACTTATATTTTCCTTATTTTGTTTGACATGAATATTAGTTGTCCTAGTAATCCTACCTTTTCTATACTAGGAAGCTTAACATTGTCCTAGGATTTTCCATTTTACTGTCATGAACATTTGTTTCTGAATGCCATGGTACATCAGTGAGAAAACAGACAAACACACGCTGTCGTGGAACTGAGAGTCAGAAGGATATACTGTATATCTAAAGAAGGAGATACCACTTTGTCAAATATTACCTGTAAGTCCAGTAAGAGGAGGACCAAATATTAAACTTTAGATTCTGCCACAGAGAGGTCACTGGTGACTTTGATGGGAGAAGTTTCAATGGAGTGAGATGGGAAAAATATTGACTAGAGGTGGACTGAGGAGGAAATAGTAAAAAATAAATTGGAGATAGTGCGTTAATAAAAATGTATTAAGATGATCAGAGTAATAGAATAATCAGGGGATGTGGAGTCAGTACCGGTATATATCTTTTTAACAATGAGAGAAGGAACAGTACTTTGTTTGCTGTCACCAGTGATCTAAGAGTGATTTATAAATTGCTATGTGATAGGATTATTGGATGAAAGTCTTTGAGAAAGTCATAGAAAGGAATCTAGTGATCAAGTGGAGGGTCTGGTTTTAAAAGGACCGTGTATACATCATTTGGTTTACATATTGGAAACAGTATAAATGATAGGAAAGGGTATAAAATATGAGGATGCAAATTCTGATAGAAAAAGGGAATTCAGTGAATTTACAGACCAGGGATCATTACACTACAGCCTATGTGTCAAAGCAGCCCACAACCTAGCTTGGTAAATGGAATATTGAAACAAAGCCAAGTCTGTCATGCACCTGTTGTCTATGGCTGCTTTCACATTACATATAACAGAAGGCTAGTAGTTCTGGGCTGCAGAGCTTACCATATTGACTATCTTTCTCTTTATTGTAAAAGTGTGTTGACCCTTGTTATAGCCGTTTTTGTTTGTTTTGTTTTGTTTTAGAAAAAGTGTATGGCAGTAAGAAAAGAAACTAGGCACTAAGAAGAGAGGATACAAGGCTCACGGATTTTGTTTTGAAAGGAACAAGCCTCCAAGTTTATTGGTTGATAGGAAGAAGGAAGAGAGAGAGTAAGAAATTGAAAAGATAGAGTATATAACTATTTGAAAAAAAAAAAGGAGAAAAACGAAACAAAACATAGAAGAGTCCATAGCAACTAAGTTTTTGAGGTGAAATAGCAACAGCAGTTAAACTTTGTCAGTACAATGAAGGGCGGGGTGGGGGGGGAACTTATGCCTACCTCTGTGCCCACTGAGGTATAGGTCTTCCCTCATGCCTTATAAGATCATTTCCATTATATATATCCAATAGAGTGTTGCCACTGATTGATTTACTGTTTGAAAGCTGAACATTAGTGTGGATTATTAAGGTAATTCTGAAAAAAAAAATTTGTTTCACTCATTTGTATACATATTTGATATGATCCTCATCATTCAGCTATATTTTTTGAGGAAACTAGCTTAATATGTAATGTTTATCAGATTTAGATAACTTTTTTGTAGTCTCAAAAAGGAATTGAATAGAAATTTGAGGGGAAAAATTGTATATTTGTCATGAGGAGGTGTCCAGAGAATAGAAAAAAGAAGGCAAATCCCTTAGAGAGCACATTTATACTCAAATAGAAAAACAGAAAAATTTTATACCTGTCAAATTGAATGACACTGCATCCCTCCTGAGAAAGTAACACACCTGTCCTTTCATCTCCAATGGATAGCTGTGACACTGGATTATCCCCATTGGACCTCTGTCAACCTGCTGATAGCTTTCTGGCCTTCGGTTCACGCTGGACATCTCCAGCTCTCATATTCACTGAGAAGAGATCTGTGGCTTCCAATCAATTTTGTGAACACTGGCCTGCTGTCTATGTAGTGTCAGTATACTGATGTTACTCATCACACTGTAGAGCATGTCATTTTCATTATCGTAGACCCTGGCTGGCATGACCTTTGCACATGTTCTGGAGGAACACATAGATTAGAGCATACCATCTATCAACTCAGAGCACCCAATTCTAAAAAATGATAATATTAATACCTTAATAATCTAAGTGGGGGTATCATGAATCTTGGGTGAGACACTGTTACACTAAGAAGATGAAGGATTTGAAATATTAATTACATTAGAAAAACAAATAATGAAAGAGACTGAAAAATAGTGATTTGTGCAAACAATAGAAATTTTAGAATCTTAATTGTCACTTTCTTTTTCTTCCTAATCATTTTCTTATACTAGTCTACCTCTTTTCAGCAACAGTTTCCTTTTCATGTCATTCCCTTCTGATCCTTGCTTTTACACTCCATCTGCTTTACTGTGAAGATGCTTCTGAGATAGAAGGCTCTCACTTTGATCTACTTTCCCTCATTCATTTAGTTTCTGATAACTACCTATATATTTAACTCTAACAATGCTCCCCAGTTTGTGCCACTTGGACTTTTCTTTACCAAAATGACTTTTCTTTAATAAAATTCCTATGAATATTATCTGGAAATTTGACATTTTCTAAATTGAAGGTTTTGTATTCAGGTTTGAGGTCTGTTATCAACCATGTTAGAAAATCTTCACTGCCTAATTATTTCATTGTCTAGATTATACATTTTTTTATAGAAATCTTACAGTTATTTTAGAAGTTTACATTAATTCTTGTATAATGACATTTTTCACAGGTGCATTTTTGCTTGACTCATAATGGGTTTGGGTTTGGGTTGCTTATTATGGCTATTTTTAATTATTAGCCTACCATTTTGTGTGAATGCTGCATGTCAAATACAGATTTCTGATTCCTTTTGAAAATCTGCCTTCATCATCATAGGGCTCAAATTCTTTCACAAAAACAAGCTAAAGCAATAGTGATTGCCCACTGTAGACTTCTTGTGCTCTATTTTTTATCTAGTCAACCAAAATTTCATTTACATTATATCCCTGGTTCCTACAGTTTCCTGATAAGCAAGACATCTTAGATGAAAAGTACCTGGAGTACAAGATAGTATTTGACATTCTTTTAACAGCAATAACAAAGTATACACGGGCATTTGACACTTTTGATAATATATAACTAATGTATATTTTGCCTGGTCACCTATCTACGGATTTTTAATTAAATTTCACATCAAAATGTCAACATATTTATTGTATTAAATGTCTTATTAATTGCACCGTATCTCAATAAAAAACACATAAATTTATTTATGTAAATAAAAACCTCACAAAAATTATACTGTTATTCTTTTATATATATTGTTGTTTACTGCATTCCTGAGTGCATTTTTTATTATAAACCGATACATAATGTTTGAGGTTTGCTTATATTTGAGAATACAATTCGAAATAGAAGAAAACTATAATGGTTTTGATTTTTTTTTTAATTTTAAAAGGGTATTAAAATCAGTTCTGTGTGACTCCCATGAAACAAAATAATTGGAAATATATAAATCATGTCTGTGTTTAAATGTACAATGATTGCTATTCCCCAAATATTTGAATCTGAACTCACAAATATTTTATGAATGGGGAAGCCGGGATGGCTCAGTGGGTTAAGCGCTCACTTTGCAGAGCTGGGGACTGGGGATCGAATCCCTGCCCCGGCCCCGGCCTGTGCGGAACCATATGCTGAACTGGGAGCTCCCCCAGTTCAGTTCTCTCTCTGTCTCTGTATCTCTCTCTCTCTCTGTCAAAAATAAAAATAAATAAAGAAATAAAAATAAATAAAGAAATAAAAATTAAAAATATATATATTTTATGAATGGATTCATAAAAATTTAGACTTGAAATATACTTTACATCTCAAGTCCAAAACTTTTTTTTTTTTTCAGATTAGGACTTAAATTCAGAGAGATTATTCCATTAACATACAAAGATATGGTGCACATATCATGTGTTTCTTAAACCATTGTAAACATTGACATCTCTGAGATGCACACAGATTTTTTATAGCACAGTTATAATGCAAATATTATCAAGAAATAATTATATAAATGCAGTGTTAAAGTGTGAACTTTAGAAATGATCCCTTTAAGGTGTCTGCTTTGAATTTGTACAAAAGTGACACTGACAGCCAAATGGAGTGTTCAAGTGAAAACAGCTAAACTGATATTCAACAAATTCCTATGGCTGACTATTCAACAGAAGACTCAAATTCAAGTGAAGGTATTCTTATCCAATGTAATGTTTGTAACTGTGCAAGACCTATATCTATATTAAGCAGTGATGGTTCTAATTCAGGAGATAAAGAATGGAATTGGGAAGAAAAAGAAAATATTCCAGATATAAAACCAGGTACCCAAATTGATGGTATAAACACTTCAGTTTTGCAAAGACTAGGAGCAAATCCTATGCCTCTTTGTGTTTTGAAACAAGTACTAAGTGATGATTTTTAAGAAAATAATAACCATAGAAACACATAGACATGCAAATCTAAAGACAAATAAGCAGAACATGAAAAAGGACAAGGAGGGGTTTTCAGTAACAAGGGATCAAAAGAAAGCCATGTTGTGGATGTGTACTACTTTAGAAACGAACAATGATTTAATTATCAAGGGAGAACTTTATTTCTTCTGCAAATTTATGGAATCCTAATTTTCTAGCTGGACTCATTATTATTCTTCATCAACTGAATGAGTGAATCAGAAATTTCAACTTCACAGAAAGCCAAATCCTTAGCCAAGTTCTATTTTAACTTTATTGAGTTGCCCTTGAAAGTTTTCTTTTGAGGTGGTGTCTCATTCATAGGAATTATAGCAGTCAATGACTTTTAATAGGTAATAACAAAGTAAACAATGGCAGGTAAGAAAAGTCTTAATTCTACATTCACTAACATGTCCACTGGGGTAAATCTGAAATTCTTCTATAGCATGATTCCTGACTCAGAAAATAGAACAAAACTGAATGTTTATGTTTCAAAAGATTTCTACAGCATCTCCCAAGTCAGTTCTTAAAAGCCTCCTTCAGAAACTCAAGGAGAATTTTAAAGTTTGAGAGGCTTATATTTATATTTTTATGTTACTCTTTTGAATATTACCTCTGCATAAAGAATATGTTGGCACTAGAGTTTTTTCATTGGCTATACATAAAAACAAACCTAATATCTACAGAATACAATGTCATTTATGGCAAATACTCATATTTATACACCAGTTTACAATATTCAAATGACATGCATATAGATTAAAAATTTATTTCCATAAAATTAGAGTTATGATAACATCTCACAGTCACATTATGTCTAAATTTATACTATGTCTTTTTATCTTATATTTAGAATATAAATTATGTGGGAATTTTGCAGTTTTATAAAATGTATGTATTTTTGTATATATACACTGTGTGTATGTGTATTTATACTGCGTGTTTATATACATATTGTATGTATATGTGTGTGTTTGTGTGTGTGTGTGTGAGTTTACCAGTCCATTTTTTATGAGCTGGTAAACTTAAAAAGGGGCATAACTTCTGCCAGACTCTGTGTGTAGCTTTCCCACATACATCCACAAACATGATAAAAATATTTAGCTAATTTAGATGTTAAAAAGAAATGTTTTATATTTTTTCTATATATAGATAGGTTTGGTTTAAGCTGTGTGAGACAGAAAGAACCCCAAGATATATGTGAAGTTTTCTTTTATATTAAAGTCCAGATAAATAATCCAGAGGTGGTGTTTTCTCTACAATGTCAGGGATCACGTTCTTTCTATTTCATATTTCATTGTGTGCAGTATACATCCCCAAGTGGTTCAAAATAGCTTCTTCAGCTCCATTTACTAAAAATTTCTCTTGATGTTGACAAGAACACAAAACAGAGAGAAGAATGTCACACCTTGCTAAGACAGTTTCCAGAGTTGTGCTCACAGTTTCCACAGACATTCTTCTTGTCGTATCTGAAACTTATGAACGTGTCCTAAAAATGAGGCTAGAAAACAGTCTTTATTCCAAGTGGACATACGTATAGGTATGTATGCTATTAATATGAAAGTGGGGAGGATTGTGGTCCTTGAAAAACATTTTGCTGTCCATGCTACACCTACTATAAATAATGGTAATGTTGGCTAATGTATATATCTGTATCTAGATTTCTATACACATATATTAGTATGATATGTTACTAATTCATGTGAAAAAAAAATATATAGAGAGAGAGAGAAGGTATTTAAAGGCGCACCATGCTTTATTGTACTTTGCTTCATTGCAATTCAAAGATATTGTATTTTTTACAAATTGACGGTTGGTGGCAACCTTGCATCAGACAAGTCTATAGACACCATCTTTCCAATAGCATTTGGTCACTTCTTTCTCTGTCACATTTTGGTCATGTCACAATATTTCAAACTTTTCATTATTATGTTTGTTACAATGATCTCTAATCAGTGATCTTTGACGTTGCTAATGTAATTGTTTTGGGGCACCACAAAGAGTGCCCATATAAGATGGTAAATTTAATTGATAAATGTGTGTGTTGTGAAGGTTTCACCAAGCAGCATTTCCCCTGTCTTTCTTCCTCTTTGGGGGCTTCCTTATTTCTTTAAACACAATAATATTGAAATTGGCCAATTAATAACCCTACAGTGGCGTCTAAGAGTTCAAGTGAAAGGAAGAGTCACATGTCTCTCAATTTAAATCAAAAGGTAGAAATGATTAAGTTTAGTGAGAAAATCATGTAGAAAGCCATGATAAGTTGAAAGCTAGGCCTCTTGCCCCAAAGAGCCAAAGTTGTTAATGCAAAGGCGAAGTTCTTGAAACAAGTTAAAAGAGTGCTACCAATGAATACAAATGATTAAAAAAAAAAAAAAAAAAAAAAAAAAAAAAAAAAAAAAAAAAAAAAAAAAAAAAAAAAAAAAAAAAAGAGCAAAATAGCCTTATTTCTGATATGGAGAAAGTGTTAGTGGTCTCTATAGAAGGTCAAACCGGCCACAGCATTTCCTTAAGTCAAAGTGGAATCAGAGTTAGGCCCTAACTATCTTCAATTCTACAAAGGTTGAGCAACATTTAAGAAGCTGTCTCCATAACAAAAATGCAAGATAAGCAGCTGGAGCTGATGCAGAACCTATAGCAAGTTATCTAGAAGGTCTAGCTAAGATAACTAATAAAGGTGGCTACACTAAACAACAGATTTTCTATGTAGATGAAACAGCTTTCTAATGGACGAAGATGTCATCTGTGACTTTCATAGCTATAGAGGAGAAATCAATGTCTAGCTTCAAAGGACAGGTAGATGCTATATATTTTTAAAGATTTATTTAAGTGTTTTTGACAGAGAGAGAGAGACAGACAGACAGACAGAGACAGAGAGAAGGGGGAGGACCCACAGCAGTCTCCATAGTTTCATGTCATTAGTTTTTGGCATAGTTTCATCCCACAGGTACACACAGGGCCACATTGGGTAGGAACCAGGCAGGGAGCCTCCCACATGGTAGGCATACCCCCAGGAGCCAGAAGCTTTAGACATGAGAGGTGGGAAGGTGGGAGCCAAACTGAGGCCGGGACCCAGATGTGGAACAGGACTAGATCCTTGGACCCCTTGGATAAAAAATGCAAGTGCTTAACCTGCTGAGCAATCTCAGCTTCCCCAGGGCTGACGCTATTGACAGGGTCTGATATAACTGGTGACTTCAAGTTTAAGCCAATGTTCATTCACCATACAGAAAATCCTAAGGCCCTGAAGAATTCTTTTTTGCTTGTTTGTTTGTTTGTTTAATTATTTTTTTTACTGTTTTTGACACACACACAGAGAGAGAGAGAGAGAGAGAGAGAGAGAGAGAGAGAGAGATGCAGAGACAGAGAGAGAACTGAACTGGGAGAACTCCCCAGTTCAGCATACGAGTCCATACGGGCTGGAGCCGGGATTTGATCCTCAGTCCCTGGCACTGCAAAGTGAGAGCTTAACCCACTGAGCCATCTGGCTTCCCCCTGAAGAATTCTTAAGGGCTAAATCTACTCTGTGCTCTATATGGGGAACAACAAAGCCTGAGGGACAGCACATCTGTTACCACATGGTTTCCTGAATACTTTAAGCCCACTGTTGAGACCTAGTGCTCAGACAAAAGATTCCCTTCCAAATAATACTGTTCATTGACAATGAACCTGGTCTTCCAAGAACCGTGATGGAGATGTATGTTGAGATTAATGTTATTTTCTGGCCTGCTAATACAATATTCATTCTGCAGTTCCTGGATTAAGTATTCATGTCAACTTTCAAATTTCATTAACAAATACATTTAGTAATGCCATATCTGCCATAGATGGTGGTTCCTCAGATGGATCTGGGCAAAGTAAATTGAAAATCTTCTTGAAAGGATTCACCATTCCATAATAGATGTCATTAAGAACATTTGTGATTCATGGGAAGAGGTCTAAACATCAACATTCACGGGAATTTGGGAGAAGTTGATTCTAATGCTCATAGATGAATTGAGGGGTTCAAGACCAGTGGAGGAAGTAACTGTAGATGTGTGGAAATATTAGCAAGAGAACTAGAGTTAGAAGTAGCGCCTGAAGGTGGACTGAATTGCTGCAATGTCATGAAAAAACTTTAACAGATAAGGAGTTGATTTTTATGGATGAGCATAGCACATTGTTTTCTTGAGATGAAATCTAAGCTTGGTGAAGATGCTGTTAACATTGTTGAACTGATAACAAAAAGTTTAGAATATTACATAAACTTAGTTGATAAAGCAGGGGCAAGGTTTTAGAGGATAGGGTAACTAATTTTGAAAGAAGTCCACTGATGATACAATGCTATCAAAACAGCATCTTATGCTGTAGAGAAATCATTCAACAAAGGAGGGGTCAATCAATGTGACCAGCTTTATTTTTATATTATTTCAAGAAACCTCCACAGCCATCCCAACTTTCAGCAGCCACTACCCTGATCAGTCAGCAGCCATCATCATTGAGGCAAGTCTCTCCACCAGCAAAATATTATGACTTGTTGAAGGCTGAGGTGATGATCAGCATTTTTTAGTAAAAAAAGTATTTTTAATTAAGGGATATATATTATTTTTTAGACATAATGCTGCTGCATGCCTAATAGAGTAAATATAGCATAAACATAACTTTCACTGGGAAACCAAAAAAAATTCATGACATAACTTTGTGGTGATATTCATTTTTCTTGTGGTGGTCTGGAACTGAACCTACAATATCTCCAATGTGTGCCTGTGTCACCCAAGGTAGAAAAAAGGCATTATTCTGTTGTTGAAGTTATTGAATTAGAAAACTATGCTTCAATTGATCCAATTAGAAAGACGTGTTTATGCATGCACTAAAAGCAAAGGTAACACCAGAGAATATATTTATAGGTGGAATATAAAATTGAAAATAACAAGAAAACAAAAACAGTCAATAGTTTAGTGGTTACCTGAGAGTAAAGGGGGAAGGTAGATGGGAGATAGGGGAGGATGGAAGATGGGGGAGTAGGGAGGGGGCATCAAATATATGGTGATGGAAAGAGAACTGACTCAGGGTGGTGAGCACATAATGCCATGTATGGACAATGTAATGTAGAATTGTATACCTTGAACCTGTGTAATTTTTACCAACCAATGTCACCCCAATACATTTAACAATTAAAAGAAATTTTAAAAATAATAAAAATAAATAAAAAGTAACTTTATTCAAGACAATGTTAGAACAAAAAAATACTAGTGCCCCTTAAATGTCCCTGAGACTAACACGATTTCAATGCTGCTTTCAAACAAGGCAGCTAATTTTTTTTAGTTTTATTATAGAAGTGGCTTTTATTTATATATCATTGCATAATCCTAATACAGTGATTTCCTAAAAATTACAGTATTTTGTGAACATAAGATTTATAGTTTAACCATACACAAAGCCTATTTTCTTATTTCTTGGCATAATAAATTACTTTTCTTTAAAAAATTAGTCAAGTGAAATTTTGCCAAGTGTTTAATGCATACTAGAATTAAAGCCTATGATACTAAGTAGTAACAGATATAACTTTCAAGAGTCATTTGGATGTTATAATGAGAAAAACACAGTTAAGTAAAGCTCTATAAAATCATCTAAACAAAACACTTAAATAAGAATAGAAGGAGGGAAAAGACTATGATTGCTTTTCAACATAAAATTGAGATCAAAGTCAATCATAATTTTTATAAAGTTTGATTAGAATTTACACTTATATGATGAATGTAAGGCTGCTCCTTGTAGCACTATTTGTAATCTCAGTTACAGCAGCTTAAATGATTAATAACAAGCAAACAATTTAATAAATTATAGCAATCAGAAAATGAAATTTTAATCATGATAACGAAGCTGTTAATGCACAGCTGTTGGTACAAAAAATATATTAGGCTGTAATACTATGTGAATGAAAAAATATAAAATGCTATGTTCAATATGTGTGCACATTCACTAACATATCTAGAAGGAAATATGATGAATGTTAACATTTATCTCTGTAGTGGAATTTTGATAATCAAGATTTTTAATTTTTTCAGATTGTGACACTGACATGCTGCCTGCTATGCTAAAAAGGCTCTAAGTTTTTCTATTTCTTCAACACTTAATATGTATTATCTAAAAATTATTACAAAAAGCACAATGCAAAGTGATGCAGTAGGATAGTTTTACTGAAGTAGAAACTATTTAATATAGAACTAAGTGAAAGGCAGATTATATAACAGTATGCATATATCAACCCTCTTTAGTAAACATAATGCAATATGCATTATGATACAATCTATAATATGAACAACAAATGCTATCTGTAGTAAATTTGGGGATTAGTGCCTTGAGATAACTTTCTAATAAAATAAACACTATACATTTGAAAATACAGCCAAAGATGCCAGGATAACTCAGCAGGTTGAGCACTTGCCTTGCAACCTTTAGGTCTGGGAATCGAATCCTAGACCCAGCCCAGGCAAACCCATATACTGAATTGTGGCACTATTGGTAACCACTGGGATGGCTCGGTGAAGGTTCTTGACTCCCATGCAGGAGGCCCCCAGTTCAGTTTCTGCCCTGGGTGGCCCGGGATTTACCTGTGTGAAATGAAACTATGTCACAACTAATGATGTACAACTATGGAGACTGCTCTGGGCCCTCCTCCTCTTCTCTCTCTCTCTCTCTCTCTCTCTCTCTCTCTCTCCCTCTCTCCCCATCTCTCTCACACACACATTTTCTCAAACAATAAAAAATAAATCTTTAAAAAAGAAAAGAAAAAAATAGCCATATTACTAAGCATCACCTTATGATTGGCTTGTCAAGATGTATGACTTTTATGAGTTTCTGCTATAATCCAAAAATTGGCCCATTGTATATTCCTTCTGGTTATCATTTGCCCCCCTAGGAGACCAGAAAAGCCTAAGAGAGGGCCATTTATGCCCACAAAATTGTCTATGTGCTAACAGGAAAATTCTACGTATCTGATATTCAGTAGTTTTGAATGTATTAATGGAGATAACACCTAAAAATATTTAAATTTAAAAATTGTAATGGAATTACATTAATTATTTATTGGTAATCAATTGAGCCTGAGAAACCTATCTGGTGGCAGGAACCAGCATGGTGCTAAATCAGCCCTTGAGTAAATGGACAGAGACACGTCAGCCCCTCCAGAGAGCCAGTTTGGTCTTCCCCTTAATGGCTACATATGGAACTGCTAAGAGGGTTCAAACACCCTTTTCAAAACATTAAAGTTTAGCCAGGAGCTGAGGCATAATTCCCACACCCCAAAGAAGATGGCTTCTGTCTATTGAGCTTATTGACTATAAAGCCATTTTGATTTGGAAATTTAATTTCAAATCTGTATTGTATTGGTGTTTGTGAAGAGTCACTTCTGGAACTCAACTAAAAACTGAACGGAAAAATAATGGAACTTCTTTGGCTCATCTGAACAAAATGTGAGAAGTGCCTATGTAAAATTCATTTCAGGCATCTCTGGATTCGGGTTCTGGAGTGACCTAACTCTATTCCTCTGTCAAAATCAATCAATATGTCTATCTGTCTCTGTCTCTCTCCTTTTCTCCCTTCCACTCCCTTCCTCACTCCCTCCCTCTCTCCTTCCTACTTCCCCTTATTTCTGTTTGGTGCTAATTTCCTCAATTGCTAGCAAGTTTTCACCCCACCCATGAAATCCTTTCAGAACTTTTCTCTCAGCTTTTATGTATACCATATACTCTTATAGTTTTGGGCAAGAATGTACTGCACACATCTATAACCCCAGGCATCCCACACATAAATTTTATCTTTCAAACACCTACTGGATATGTGGACCTCTGTGCACTTCCAGCATCACTACTCACTGCAGTTGCTGTCTTTCTTTGCCTATATTTCTGCAGTAGGTTATAAGTTGTAGACAAGAAGCATCTCCCATGCCCTACAACCCTTCTTTCCATAGACACCTAAATAATTCTCGTCTTGAAGTAACCTCCAGTTATTACCCACCATCACAAACAAATCATTCTCCAAAAATGAAACTAGAGAACTATTTTCAAATTGCGAGTCTGATCATGTCTCATTTCTGTAGTCTAAGATGCATCCATGGCCACCCAGAATCCTGACCTTAGGGGTGCTGGGATGGCTCCATGGGTTGATCACTTGCTTTGCAGCCCCAAGGTCTTAAGATGGAGTCCTGACCCTGGCCCATGTAGACCCATATGCTGAACTGCGTGGTGTGCTTCCCATGTGTAGGAGCTCCCAGCTTGGTTTCTGCTGGGGTGAGCTTCCATGTAGGAGGACCCCAGTTTGGCCCCTGGCTTGAGGGGGTGTGCCTTCCATGCAGGAGGCTCCCAGCCCAGTTCCTGCCCTGCATGCCTACCTCCCCTCCCCCCACCCCCGAACTGTGTGGAATGAAACCATGTCAAAAACTGATGATGTACAACTCTGGTGACTGCTCTGGGTCCTCCCCCTTCTCTCTGTCTCTGTCTCTGTCGCTGTCAAAAACAATAAAAAAAATACTGAACTTGCCTTGCAGAGCCCTTTTCTAAACGGCCACTCCCACCCCTTCCAACTTGGTCTGTCAGGTTTCCCTTATCTTTCCCCCCAAAACTAACTTTTGTTTTTCTAATCTCTTAAGTGGATACTATCTTACTAATGGAACTTCTCCCTCTGCATAGATTTATTTTTTCTTTCTTCTTCTCTTTAAGTTAATTCTGACTAAATTTTTTAGATCTTAGCTAAATGTATTAGTTTTCTTTCTTTTTATTTATTTATTTTTAATATGGAACTCTTTTATTTATTAACCGTAAAGAAAACATCAAGCCAAATAAACATCAAATCTATTTTGTAAAACTAGTGGTAAATAATGTAAAGTATTAGTTTTCTATTGATACTTTACATTATAACAAACTTACTGGCTCAAAACAACACGCACTTATTTTCCTGAAGTTCTCAAAAGCAGAAGTCCAAATCATTCTTTAAAATATCATGATATTGGCAGGGTTGGTTCCTTCTGGAGGCTCTAAGAAAGAATGCATTTTATTTGTTTTTCCAGTTTTTTGAGGATGTCTGGATTTCATTTTTTGCTCATGGCACCTTCTACACCTTAAAAGCGAGCAAGAGAGCTTGTTCAAATATCTCTGATTCTGACCTTTGCCTCTGTTATCACAGACTTCTCTGAATCTGATTTTCCTGTCACTCCTTGTGAGGGCCCTTGTAATTATATTGGTCCCACCTGAATGATCCAGGATAATCTCTCCAGCTCAAAATTCTTAATGATATGTGAAAGAAACTATATTCAGAGATGCTGGGGATTAGGAAATAAGTAAAGCGTTATTTTGTCTACTTCACTAACTACTTTTTATGGAAACTCAAGGCCTTGTTTATTTGAAGAAATTTTCTTAATGTGTACTATCACTCTTCATTTACTTGTATCTTCCCAACCCTAGATTTTAAGCCCCATAAGAGCAAACACTATGTCTGTTTTCCTGATCATGTTAACCAAAGTACTCACCATATTATCTGCCACATAGTAAGCACTCAATAAATATTATTGATGAACAAATGAATTTGTCCAGTCAATGTCATTTTTCCAGATTCAGTCTTACCACTGTAGCCACATATGTGTAATACTAGGACTGGCTCATCTTAAATGACATGTGCACCTATATGGTCAGGTGTACTGGATTCATTAACAGAGGGTGAGAAGGTGGTTGTTCACAAACAGAAGCTACTATACTGCCATTTTGCATCTAGTCTTCTGATTTGCTAGTATTAATACAAATAAGGCCAACTGGACTGA
Organism: Craseonycteris thonglongyai; assembly: GCA_004027555.1. NCBI lineage: Eukaryota > Metazoa > Chordata > Mammalia > Chiroptera > Craseonycteridae > Craseonycteris > Craseonycteris thonglongyai. The sequence continues at coordinate 46,552 of PVKE010007616.1, forward strand.
AGAAGTAGAAGTGAAAATTGACTTAGATACAACCAGGCAGAATTTGGAATTATAGGCAGAATGATAGATACACCCTATATCCTTAGGATAGATAGTAGGATGTATTTTAAATCAGAGCCTTAAGGTCCAATGACTATTGATGAAATAAAGGCAAGACCACACTCCTTGGCAAATACTAAGAACATAGGTGATTCAATAAAGTTCCTAGTTGATTTAAAGGCTGTGGTTTTTCAGGTAGGCTGTGAACCAGAAGGAAACACACACACACACACACACACACACACACACTTTCCTCCCCCAGTTTCTAAATAAATATATTAAAAATAAAATAAAAACTACAGGAAGTAAGGTAAAAAAAGATCCCCCAGTCTATGTGTAAGGCAGAGTTCTGCTTTAGCTGAGAAAAATAGCAAGTTTTTAACACAACAAAGATCTTTTATACTCAGTTACAAGGAAATTCATAAGTTAAAGAAGCTTAAATAATCAGGGCTCCTTACTTTTTGTATGCATTCCAAGCACCTTGCCAGAACCCTAGCAGTATGTTCATATGTTCATACTTTTGTATGAAATAGGCAAAATCATGACTGTTGTTTATTGCAGTTGATTAAAGCATCACTGTGAGTCAATTTTTTTTTTCTTTCTTTCTTTATAGACCCTTGTGCTAGTGCATTAGAATTGCTGAGAGCATTTTTGGGTTCCAATTTATATTATAGGAAGTTGAGTTAGGAATTGAATTGATTTTTGTTTTCTGGATATATTTATGTGGTTTATTGTTGTTTTTGTCAACATTTACATGATTATTAGGTGTCTGCTGTAGGCATGACATTCTGGGTTGGAACTCAGAAATAAAAAAAAATTTTTTTTTTACACTATTGGCTACAATTTGATAGAATGAGGTCATAACGTGAAATATAACGTTTCACTCTTAAGCAGTGGTTGAGCTTATCAAAGCCACAATATTTTAATCCAAAATATAAGGTCATTGATGTTATCAGTTTGACTTATATCACTTCATATGATGATCTCAGGGTCCGTCCATGTTGTCACCAATGGCTATATTCCATCTTCTCTTATTGCTGAGTAATATTCCATTGTGCAAATGTACCACAACTTCTTTATCCAGTCATATATCAAAGGACAGTTTGGTGTGGTAATTTTTACCAATCAATGTCAACTCAATAAATTTAACAATTAATAAAACGATAAAAAATAAATAAAAACAAACAAAATATAAGATTAATACGACAAAATTCCAAATTGAAATTTAAATAGTTTCTATACATGAAGGCAGCATTAACAGTAAGTACAATTTGTTAGATAGTTTTAGTAGAATTTTCATTGCATTAAAAATGAAAGAGGAGCAATCACCATGATGTCAAAGACCAGTGTATGTGCTTAATCAGACAACATAATTTCATTAAGTTAAATTTCAACCAAGTTATCAAAAAATATCGTGACACAAATTATCTATTTTAAATGAGAGGCTGCCGGACAAGTTAATTTTATAAAAATAAAAGAAAAATTCAGGTAATTTTACACTAAGAGAAAAATAAAATGAATTTTATGGGGGAAAGAAAAACAGGATAAGAAATTTTAAAATCTCATAGTGAACACTGACAATGGGTACATTTTATGAATCGATACAGGCAAACTCAATTATCCCTGGTGAAATATAGTTTATAATCTTTAGACTTGTAGGGCACTTTAGTAAACCTTTACTTCTTTTGTATTTATTTATTGTGATAAAAAACCCATAACATAAAATATGTATTCTTGACCATTTTAGATGCACAGTTCAGTAATGTTAATAAATTATATTCACATTTTTGTGAAGTAGATCTCCAGAATCACTTCACCTTTCACAGTTTGTATCTATTAAACAACTCCCTTTCCTCCCTACCCTTCAGCCCTTTGCAACCACCATCTACTTCCTGTCTCTATGAATTTGACTACTTTAGTACCTCTGTTTGGCATCATATTGTATTTATCTTTTTGTGACTGGCTTCTGAAACTTAACACCAAATGTGGTTTACACATGAGAAAGAATTACTCAGCTTTACATAGGAAGGAAATCCTGTCACATGCTATAATGTTATGGTAAAGATTACCTTTATATCAAACTCCAAATGTCCTTGACTTTATACTTGTACATTTGACATTTTGTACTGTCTTAATTAAACATCTCAGTGAACCCATTTTAAGAAAGAAAAGTATAGGCCAACCTTAACAGAAATTCAGTATCACAAACATACTCATAATATGTAAGTCATCTGCAAGTTATCATAAAATACCACATACATAACAAGGATAAATAGTTAGAAAGATAAATGATCGGTAGATAGATGGATAGATAGATAATAGATATAGATAGATGGATATATAGATGTGCAGATGAATTATTTATCACTGATCACTGTGGACATTGTACAGAAAGTGAAGATATCTTGCATTGCTTCTAAGGCACCTTCAGAAGTTAATACAGCTTTCTTGATCCCCAAATACAAATGCAATGGATTCAATATCATTCCAACACCCTAATCTATTACATTTATTTATAAGAATAGGAGTATATCAAACCTAGAAGTAAACAAAGTACCACCAATGATGATAGTGTTTTAGAGTAAGTACAATTTACACATTTGAGCACAACCCTGCTTGGTGAAAGTCATTTAAGGACATGAATTTAGGGATATGCTGCCTTAAAACCACTGCAGTTAGTTGATAGTCCATAAATTATCTGTTGGAGGTAATATAGTTTACAATGTAAACTACTTAACTGGCACAGTTCAGTAGAAGCTGAAATACCCCAATTAGACAATGATTGTTTCATCTAAATACATAATTGCCCTTACAAACTATCAGATACATTTGAAATTAGAAAGGATTTGTAAAATGCAAAACATTTACCAATTTGTATATAAACACAATTTAGACAACTTAGAAATGCAGATATTGGGCATAATAAAAAGCATAATTATCAAGGCATATTCCCCCCCCCCCTTTTTTTTTTCTGTTGTTGTTCAGAAATTTAATGCATATTATAATCCATTTGGTCAACACAAACCCAAATTACAGCTAATAACCTCAGTCAAAAACTGAATTTTAAGTGTGTATTAGAACTACACTAATGTTATTTCAGAAATCTACCAAAGTGAAAACCTGTATAGCATTGCTATTCTTTCACCTAAATGTTTTTAATTAAGGCATTGATTTAGAATAATTTAACTTCTTATTCCAAGGACAAAATAATTTTTAGAAGTTCAAAAGAATTTTTACACCTAGCATGTAAATCAGTAGGTTGCTTTCTGATGTAGACATCTATGTACTAAAATAACGAATATGGGCAATTGTATTTCATGCAAAAATCTTTGATTAGCTAAAATGAATCATTACAACCTGGAGGAAATCAATGAATTTATAAAGGATGAGATATTGAGAGCATTTCCTATTTGTTAGTAAGGTACTGACAGTGATTTATCAAGAATATTCCTTTTTTGTTGTTGTTTTTTTAAGTTATTTATTTATTTATTTATTTATTTATTTTTTGAGAGAGAGAGAGAGAGAGAGAGAGAGAGAGAGAGA
>PVKE010007617.1:0-18382 GCA_004027555.1 Craseonycteris thonglongyai
CAGTTCAGTTCTTGCCGGGACCTATGCTGGAGGCTCCCGGCCCAGTTCCTGCCCTGTGCAGCCCTGTGCCCGCCTGTGGAGTGAAACTATATGGAAAACCAATGTCAACTATGGAGACTGCTCTGGGCCCTCCCACTTCTCTCTGTCTCTCTCTGCCTCTGTTTCTCTCTGTCAAAAATCAATAAAATAAATCTTTAAATAGCTGGTAACATGGGTTTTGTCAGGGCAGGGACATTGGCTGTCCACCTCAGTACACTGGCTGAGGAATCTAGCAAGAGGGTGGGGTGGCAACCCAAGGACATAGGCACCACCCACGGCAACTGCTGGGAACACTGACTCATTCACCAAGTCACCTAGTTCTGGCTCTTTCCTTTTTTTAAATTTCCTTTCCCTTCATTCCCTCCTATACCATAAATTTCACAGGGGCGCAAGGCCTAGATCTTTTGTTATCACCTATTCTGCCTTCTGCTGAATAGGGAGATGAGTGGCCAGAGGAAAGCAGGTTGCAAATTCAGGCAAAGAAGAAACAGCAGCCATTCCTGCAGACCTGACAGGGGTGAGTCACCCGCTCTATAAGGCCTGTGCCCTGACTGCCACTCACTTGAAGGGACTGAAGAGCCAGTGCCGGGACAGGTTCTCCATGGAATAGCCTTCTACCCAGTCTGCATCCAGCTTTTTCACACCAGCAATGAAGTACACAATGAAGATCTGAAAGCAAAGTAAATGTTCAAACAAAAAAAAGGTTTTGTTTTCTACAGTCAAAAATAAAGTAAGTCTCCTCTCAGTTCAGGGCCCAAGGAAGATTAGATCCATTCTTCTAGTCACTCATCTCAGCTATTCACTCATCCAACAAGTATCTATTGACATCCTATCAGTGCCAGGCACAGCATTAGGTACCCAAGAAAGTCATGAAGTATAGACGTTATTCTGTCTCATGCGGATTCTCATCTGGCAGGGATGCAGCTCCATGGAAAAAATGGAAAAGCCAGCCTCGCCTTCCGCAAGAGGGGAGAGATGATCCAGGGCGACTCAGTACAGTAGTGTGGCAGTGCGATGGCCATGATGACAATGGCTATCAAAGGATACCTCCCTCTTTCCTAAAGTCCTGTACCTGGCCACGCAGCACAGCATAGTTCCAAAAGGGCACATGGGCATTCCGCTTCTGGGCATTCAGCAGACCATCCACAGACCTACACCGAGGGAGGTAAGAACCGAGGACAGCTTCTTAGTCCAGTCACATTTCCACCTTTCTTTTTAAATGTAATACCCATCCCAGGACATCTCCCATATCCTCTCTGGTCCTCTGGGCTACTCTGAGGTCCTTTAGAATTATATGAGAAACTGAAACAGTAATTATTTTAACTCAGAGTAGACATTTTACTAGTGAGTTATAACAATAAAAAGTTCAGTGTTGGGGAAGCTGGGATGGCTCAGTGAGTTAAGCGCTCACTTTGCAGCCCCAGAGCCCAAGGATCAAATCCCAGGGCCAGGCCATGCAGATCCATATGCTGAACTGAGGTGTACCTCCAGTTCAGTTCTTGCTGGGGCCTATACGGGAGGCTCCTGGCCCAGTTCCTGCCCTGTGCAGCCCCGTGCCCACCTGTGGAGTGAAACTATATGGAAAACTAATGCTGCCAACTATGGAGACTGCTCTGGGCCCTTCCCCTTCTCTCTGTCTGTCTGTCTCTCTGTCAAAAAACAATAAAAATAAATCTTTAACAAAAAAAAAAGTTCAGTGTTTACCATTAGTCAGCAAATTAGTTTGTCCTAATGGAACAAACCAGGAAAAAAGACTACAATGGCAGAATACTCGTATGACTGAATTTGAAAAAAAAGAATGAATTTGAAGGAGTGTCTGAAAAGCTTAAGGTGTATATAAATATACATAGCACATCTAAAAATTCTTTCCAACATCCAAAACAAACTGACATTTCACAGACCCAGATGCCAGGACCTAGTGCCAGAGGATACCTATGAATAGCCTATCTTGGGAGAGAACTGATAAACCCAGGCTACTAAGACTAGATTTATTCTGGAGAGGCAAAAGCAAAGCAGGTTTACAAGAAGACAATGACTGAGCCGAGCAGGTGGGAAAGGGGCAGCTTACACTGTGGTCAAGAACACTGACATCTGCAGTTAAGGAGAGCTGGATTCTCACTTGTGCCTCTTATTTGCTATATGACCTTAGGCATATCTTTTACTTCTCTAAGCTTTAATGTCTTCACCCATAAAATGAGAACAGGGGAAGCAGGGATGGCTCAGTAGGTTAAGCACTCACTTTGTAGCCCAGGGGACCAAAGATCGAATCCTGGCCTCGACCCGTGTGAACCCATATAAACTGAGGCGCGCTTCCTATGTGGGAGGCCCCCAGTTTGGTTCTCATCCCCCGGGTTTGGCCCCTGGCTTGAGGGGGCATGCGTCCCATGTGGGAGGCCCCCAGCCCAGTTCCTGCCCTGCGTGGCCCCCGTCCACCTGTGTGGAAGGAAACCATGTTGAAAACTGATGATGTATAACTATGGAGACTGCTCTGGGCCCTCCCCCTTCTCTGTGTCTCTGTCTCTGTCAAAAACAATAAAAAATACATTTTTTAAAATGAGAACAGCACTATGGACCTTATGGGGTTGTAATGAGGGAAAACTGAAAGTGTTTAGTATAGTTCCTGGCATGTGGAAAATACTCAGTAAGTGATAGGTATTTTTGTCAAATTGTGTGAAAGTCATAAAATGAAACTTTTCAGGGGTATTCTATGAAATCTGACTCCTAATTCTATATGATCAGAATCATAGGGGTACCGGTATCTGTATATGTGTATTAACAAATAAAACTTAGTGACTGATAAATCAGTAACATTCAATGCCCATCTTACTGAGATCCCATACTTGCTTTTCATTTAATAATGGGAAAAATCATTACAGATCATCTGCCCTGCCACCCTATCTCCAAATCCTGTCTCCACCTCCCTTGAAAGATTAGTCACCTAAGCCAGAGGTCAGGGGAGGGTTACCTCCTCCCAGGACAGCACTGCTGAGCAGCCCTGGTGTGCCCTCTCCTTCTGACATGACTCTGTCTCACACCAACTTCTACTCTTGGCTCTAACTCTGCCTCTCTGGGTTCACATAGAGAAAGTCTGCTCCCTCTTCCACATGACCACCCTTGAAGTATCTGAACACAGTTATGTCTGGCATTAGTCTTCTCTTCTTCCCTCTAAGAGGATTACAGGAAGTAGATAGATCAAGGTACCTAGGGAAATAAGGAAAGAGTGAAGGGGTAGGAATGGAACCATTTTGCTTTTTGTTATCCCGAGTGCCTGACCCTCATTGTTCCTTCCCCTTCCCAAATCCATCCAAATCTGTGTGAGCCTGTAGCCAAGATTTGTAAAGCATGGTTAAAAATATGCTCCCTGGGGCAAACTTTAGGACCTCAGTGGGCCCCTATCTCTGGTAACCACCCTGACCCCCTCTTTCCTCCTCTCCCCTTTTATCCCCTAGACTCATACCAGTAGTGGTTTGCATCCATAAATGTCAGCTGAAAGGCCAACAAACCATATAGGTAGGAGTGGTTGTTCCACGACGTCTTGTCCAGGAGAAACACATACCAGTATGGCAGCAGGAATAACACACAGCTTATCCGGTAGCACAGACCCAGCATCATGCCCAGTGCCCCTAGGATTTGTAGGGGAGAGGATTAAGAAGTCAAAGGGTCACCACAGGCTCAGCTCCCCCGAGATAGGCTATCGGTGGGATTAAGAAAGTCATCAGATATTTTAGAATCAGGTAAAACAAAATGAAAATTCAATGTTATTTTAATATTTTTATAAAGAGCTACCAGGTCACAGCTCTGACACACAGGTCAGAAGGATGAAGTTATGAGTCACAGCAGAAGTGAAATAAGGACCCCAAGACCTTGCTCATTCACCAGCAAGCTTTGTATTTCTGTTTTAGGTAGAACAATCAATATTCCCATTGCTCTCCCATAGATTGCCTTACCCAGAAACATGATGGTATAGACAAGATACATCCAGTCAAGTGGCAGTGGCTGCAGGGCATCTAGCAAGGGAAAGCGACACACTTCCAGCCCATCCAGGTATCTTCGGTCCAGGGAACTCAGTCCCCGCTCCTGGGGAATGTCCAGCACCATCATCAGCCCTAAGAAGGCAATCAGGGAGGGGGCCATTAGGCCTCAGCAGTGAAATACATTAGAATACAATTGAGTCAGGAAAGCTGGGATGGCTCAGTGGGTTAAGCACTCGCTTTGCAGCCCCAGAGCCTGAGGATCAAATCCCGGCCCCGACCCATGTGGACCCACTGAACTGCTGAACTGGGGTGTGCCCCTAGTTCAGTTCTTGTAGGGGCCTATGTGCGAGGCTCCTGGCCTAGTTTCTGCCCTGTGCAGCCCTGCACCCACCTGTGGAGTGAAACTATATGGAAAACGAATGATGTCAACTATGGAGACTGCCCTGGGCCCTCCCCCTTCTCTCTGTCTCTGTATGTCAAACAAACACACACACACACACACACACACACACACACCAACAACAACAATAAAATACATCTTTAAAAAAAAGAATACAGTTGAGTCCACCCAGCTCCAACAACAACAATAAAATACATCTTTAAAAAAAAGAATACAGTTGAGTCCACCCAGCTCCAGGGTCAGACTTCTTTCCCAACTATCCCTGGCTCTGCCTTTTATTCACTCATTCAACAATAATTACAGAGTGCCTACTTTGTGCTAAGCATTATGCCAGTTACGTGATCAGCTACTTAGTGAGGTACACCTCACTGAGCCAATTTCCTATTTGTAAAAGGGGGCTCATAATACTTCAGGGTCACAGAGGATTAAATGAGGGAGGTGTACAAAATGCTATAAAAGCTATTCAGGTTTTGATAGTTATATGTATAGAGGTCTGTCCTACTGGGCTCCTGAGAGTGCTTCTAAACCTTTTCCATTTTCTGGCACACCCAGAAAGCAGGAGTATGTGGCCAATACATTGGGGCAAACAAAAAGGGGCTACTCAGGTCAGGAAGCCAGCTCCAGTTAAGGCAGGGTTTTGCAACCTCAGGACTCTTCACATTTGGAGCTGGTTAATTATTTGCCGAGAGAGGCTATCCTGTGCATCATAGGTCATTTAGTAGCATCTCTGGCTGCTATGTAGATGCCAGCAGTCACATATTCCCCTTCCTCCCCAGTTATAACAAATAAAAACATCTACAGACATTGTCAAATGCCCCCACCCCCTGCAAAAATGCCCCCAGATGCAAACCACTGGGCTAAGGGGATTGGTATCTCAGCACTTCTGTAACCCATTCCAAGCACACATGCTGTGGTCTATGAGTTAGGAAGCTCTGGATTAGGAAGTCACAACCAAAATGTCTGCCCTGTCACCCCTGCCATTTCTCTGAAGTCTAGTCCTTCACATAGTTAATGGACAACTTCATGGCACAAAATAGGTCCCTGTTCCTCTGCCTTTCTCTTTTCTAATCTCAAATCAAAGCATTCCTGGTCTCAAAATCCTAATCAGAGAAGACAAAGCTGGATTTGATCCTAAACTCCAGGATATGGATGTCTTCAGCCCTGAGAAAAGAGGGAGGTTAAGTCCACCAAATAACCAAGAAATGCACAAGGGACGGTTGTCATTCTCCCCCAACAACCACACTGGCCAGTCCCAGAAAACTGGACTTACCAAAGAGAAAACGGAAGACAGCCAGGCTTGCAGGATCTGTTGGTCGATTCAGCAGGGTCACCAGCCTCCCCCAGCTGGACACATCTGTCCACTCAAAACCCAAGAGTTTCCCCATGTGGCTGGCTTGACTGGGCCCTGAGGTCTGTCCAGTCTTATTTTTCTGTACTTTATCTGCAACCAATAAATGGAGAAAGTGTGTGTACAGCGGGTGTGAGGGTGGAGGTGCTTTAAAACAGGTTCCTTCCTAAAACCCAGAAATCACAGCCCCACCCGCCATTGCCCCTCAACCTCTCAGACTACAGCCCCCTAATCGCTAATGAAATGTCATCATCACCCCAAAACCGAAGACTGCAACCTCTTTCTACAAGTCTCTTCCCAACCGGGGCCCCCTTCCCCAGGTCCCACAGGGCAGTCCTCCGGCCCCTGCCCATGGAGACCAGCGCCCCTTCCTCTCTCTCCGCCGCAGGGTGGGGCTCTGAACCTACCTGAACCGGACGGGGCGTGCACGGACCGGGCAGACACCGCCATGGACGTGCGGAGTTAAAACTGCAGCGTCTGAGCAGGACGCGTCGCGAAGGGCCGCTCCCCCAAGCCCCGCCCCCCCGACACGTCAGCGTCGAGCGGCGGGCCGGAAAGCGCCGGGGTGTCGTGAAGGGCCCCAGCCGGCGGCGCCAGGCTCCCTGCTTGGAGGCAGAGGGCGGAGCGAGGGGCCTTGGGGCGGAGTGTCGCCGCCGCGTGGGGCCTCATCAGCCACCTTCCCCTCACCTGGTGATACCCGAGGCGCGAGGGCACCCCCAGGCCTGCCCTCTCTGCCACAAGTCCTGTCTGGATGCTGAGGCCCTCCGAGGCCCCTCCGCGCTTTCATTCCTAAAGAGATTCCGAGTTCCCGCAGCTTCCCTGGGTCTCCCCCGCCTCCGTTAGGCCCCTTGAGGTTGCAGTGAACTATGCGGGCGCATATGTCGGACTCTTCCTTTGAGAGGTTGACCGCAGAGTTGAGGACGCACCCGGAAGTGTTGTCCGGACTACAGAGAGTGCGAGTTCCTTTATTCTCTCTCCCAGTACCTGTCAAGAACGAGAGGTCTGAAAGCAGCAGGGGAAACCGGAACAACATACGGAAGAGGGATAGTGAGTCGAGTGGTCCATCAAGAAAGGCTTGAACAGCACTGTATTGTCTCAATTCTCTGCATTCGGATTGGCCAGCAGGATAGGAGGAAGGCATTATGTTCTAGCGATTCTCAACATTTTGTGGGCTCAGGACCCCTCTGCACTGCTACATAGGAGGACTGTCCGGAAAGTATCCAGCCATGTAACAAAAATAATAGAGGCATTTATGGCTAGATTTTTTCTGGACAGCCCTAGTATTATTGAGAAACTTAAGGAGCAAATATGTATTGTTACTAAAAAGTAACCCATGAAATGTTTACATAAGTAACATTTTTATGAATAAAAGTATATTTTCCACCAAACACACAAAAAGAGTAGTACATTGTTTTACATGTACATCTCTAATGTCTGGCTTAACTGAAGACAGTTGGATTCTCATATCTTCTTCTGCATTAGATCTATTGCATAATGGTGTTGATTGTTAAAAGTATACAAAAGAAATCTGGCCTCACAGAAAAGGGAGAAGCATTTTAATGGTCTTTTAGATAATTGTGGATATTCTTCTTTAATACCACAGTTTTTTAAAGATAGTCAGATGTGGAGTCTGAAACCATATCAATGAACTTTATGCTCTATTACATTAAAATCATTGGTATATCTTGCATTTTGAATGGACATTTTACTCATGCATGATATTGTAAAGTCATACATATGGGCACTTGAAAACATTGTTTCACTGAGCTATGCAGCACTTCCAAATGCAGAGGCTCTTCAATGTTGGGAAGCTGCCAATCTCACAGTGGCAGGTACAGTTTTTCCAAAATTCTAATTTTCACTCAAATTTTATCAATGGCAACAAATACTGGCTGTTGTTTTCTTGAAGGAACAGGATCACTTCTTTCATTTTGGGGAAACTCTGCCAAGTATGCCAGTTTGAATAACCAGAGTTCACCTCTGATATCCCTTCAAATAAAATGGTGCTTTGTTTATTGAAAAAATATAAAAATGAAGATGCTCAACATCTTATTTTATTAGGGAACTGCAAATACAAACAATGAGATACCTCTTAGAACGGTTGAAATCCAAAACACTGACAACAAATACTGGCAAGGATGTAGAGCAACAGGAACTCTCCTTCATTGCAGGTGGGAATGCAAAATAGTACAGACAGTTTGAAAGACAGTTGGCAGCTTCTTACCAAGATAAACATACTCCTACTATATGGTCCAGCAATTATTCTCCTTGGTATTTACCCAAATCAGTTGAAAATGGATGCCTACACCAAACCTGTACACAAATGCATAGCACCATTATTCATAATTGCCCAAACTTAGAAGCAACCAAGATGCCCTTCAGTATGTGAATGGATAAACACACTGTGACACATCCATACATGAGAATATTCAGTGATAAAATGAAACAAACTTGTGAGGAATGTAAGTGACTGTCCTAAAGCTAATCTGCCATCTTGACACCTGGGTGAACCCATAAACCATGACTCTCTTCCCTTCTCCAAGGTGAGCTCTGAAATGCGTACACAGAACTCTAGGCGGATCACAGGACTCCCATTAATTTTCCTGGCCCTCCCGATGTTCCTCTTACCTCTCCCTGGAGCCTCCTTTTGATCTCCACCCATACTCACTGCTTTTAGAATCTGGGAGAAGCCATGATGGCTCAGCGGGTTAAGTGCTTGCCTTGCAGCCCGGGGACCGAGGATCGAATCCTGGACCCAGCCTGTGCAGATCCATATGCTGAACTGGGGTGTGCTTCCCATCCAGGAGGCCCCCAGCTTGGTTCTTGCCCCTGATTTGGCCCCTGGCTCGATGGGGCGTGCCCCCCATGCAGGAGGCCCCCAGCCCAGCTCCTGCCCTGTGAGGCCCCCACCTATGTGAGTAGAACAAAACTATGTTGAAAACTGATGACGTACAACTATGGAGACTGCTCTGGGCCTTCCACCTTCTGTCTGTCTCTGTCAAAAACAATAGAATAAATCTTTTTTAAAAAAGCATCTGGGGTGGTGGAAGGTATAAGGATGCATTCCTCTTGTTGCTCCCTGAAACTGCTTCCTGTATGTAAGTTTTCTATTAAACTCCCTACAACAGAAGCCAGGATGGCTCAGCAGGTTAAGTGCTCACTTTGCTGCCCTGGGGACCAAGGATCGAATCCCGGCCATGACCAGTGCAGACCCACATGCTGAACTGTGATGTACTTCCTATGTAGGAGGCCCCCCGTTTGGCTCTTAGCCCCCAGTTGGGCCCCAGGTTCGAGGGGGCATGCCTCCCATGTGGGAGGCCCCCAGCCCAGTTCTTGCCCTGTGCCGCCCCCACCACTTGTGTGGAATGAAACCATGTTGAAAACTGATGACATACAACTATGGAGACTGCTCTGGGCCTTCCTCCTGCTCTCTGTCTCTGTCAAAAACAATAAAATAAATCTTTAAGAATAAAAAATAAAAATAATAAACTCTCTACACTGACAAGCTGGATTATCTGCCTCATTCTTTGGCTTATGGGCCCCTTTGAAATTTGGGGGCCACCTTGCATGCATGGCTCTTTCATGAAACAGCTATGAAACCACTAAAAGACCTGTATGTTGCTAAGTGATAGAAACTATTGTATGATCCAAAGTATGTGATATCCTGGAAAAAGAAAAACTATGAAGATAGTAAAAAGATAAGTGGTTGCCAGGGAATGAGGGGAGGGAGGGATAAATAGGTAGAGCATGGACTTTTTAGAGAAGTGAAACTATTCTGCACAGTAATGTAATGGTGTCATGGTACATACATGTCATTATACATTTGTCAAAGCCCATAGAATGTACAACACAAAGAGTGAACCTTCATGTAAACTGTGGACTCTGTTACTATATCAATATTAGCTCATCAGTTGTAACAAATGTAAGATGTAACAGGAACAGAGTGTGAAGGGGTATGTGAGAAACATGAATTACGATTGAAGAAATCAGGAAAGATTTTTTTGAAAATTGAGCTGGCTTTTAACGGTGAGTACAATTGTGAGAGGAGAAAGGGGAATTAAAAGTTTTTAATAGTCTTGGGTGAAGAGAGCATTCTGGGTAAGAAAAACACACCTAATAAATGAGATGAGATGAACACCTCTTATCTCATGATTGTAACTTGTTTTTGTTCAAGAGATTGACCTCCAGTCTACCTTCTCAAGACAAATATACAAAGACTCATGGCATTTAGTATTCATTTATCTAATAAATAGTCCAAAATTTAGAAAAGAAATTTATTCATGGATCTTTTCTAATAAAAATTATCTTTCTGGGGAAGCCGGGATGGCTCAGGGGGTTAAGGGCTCGTTTTGCAGCCTCAGGGACCAAAGATCGAATCCCAGCCCTGGCCCTTGTGGACCCATATGCTGAACTGGGGTGTGCTTCCCATGTGGGAGGCACCCAGCCCAGTTCTTGCCCTGCACAGCCCCCGCCCACCTGTGTGGAAGAAACCATGTTGAAGACTGATGATATACAACTATGGAGACTGCTCTGGGCCCTCTCCCTTCTCTCTGCCTCTGTCTATCTCTGTCTCTCTAGGTCTCTGTCAAAAACAATAAAAAATAAACCTTTAAAAAAAAACATATGTGGAAAAGCCGGGACGGCTCAGCGGGTTGAGCGCTCGCTTTGAGGCCACGAGGACCGAGGATCGAATCCCGGCTCCGGCCCAGGCAGGACCCACGTGCTGAACTGGGGAGTTCCCACAGTTCGGTTCTCTAGCTGTCTCTGTCTCTGTCTTTCTCTCTATCTGTCAAGAGTAAAATAGAAATAAATATGCACTAAAGGTAAAATAATTACTCTCTATAAAAAAACAAACAAACAAAAAAAAACAAAAAAAAAACATATGTATAAAAAAATTGTCTTTCTATCTGCACTGTGGAGAAAGAACCCATTTTGCAGATCTTTCAATTCAATACCCCAAACATTTTGTGAGTGCCTACTATGAACAGAGTATATGTTCTTTTCTGTGAGGGGTACCGAAGTAAAGACTCAGCCCCTGCATTCACAGAATTTGGAATCTCAGAGGAGTCACATGTGTTTACAGTTAATGGCAAAGCATATTATAGATTGTATAGAAGATAAAATGTTGATGGAAATCAGAAGGGAGAAGTCAACTTCAGTGGGGAAATCTAGAAGGCTTCATGAAAGCAATGCCTTAAATATGAATAGACTTAGTATGGGCAGCAATGAGTGAACAAGAATATTCACTCATCACAAGACAGGTCCACTTGAGCTAAGATATAAGAGGATGGTGTGTTTGGGGAAGGGGAGTCTTTGTATATTGGACCTGACAGGGTAAGCTGGGGGTATGACTGGGACCTGGGAGGTGAGTCACAAGGGAGATAAGGTTAGAAAAGCATGTGAAGACCAGTCTTGGAATGCCAAGCTTTGGAGTTTCAGCTTTACCCTGGAGGCAGAGTGGAGGATACTTAAACCTATGTTTTGGGAAGATAACAAGTGGAATGGAGGAGACAAAGAACGATCAGTTTGGAGGTGGATGGAATTGTCCAGAGAAGAGATCATGCTGGCATTACCCATGAAGTAGGAGCTGGTGTAGAAAGAGGAAGTGGATATGAGAGGCATGACCAACATGGAATCAAGACTTGGTGATACCCATTCCATATAAAGGATGGCTTGGGGATTCCTAGCTTGGGAACCTGATAGAATGGGAGTACTTACTACCTAGGAAGAAGAGTATGGGGAAAAGATAAAGGGCCTGGTTTGACTATTGGAGGTGTCTATGGACCATTCAGAGCATTGGGAAGGCAGCAATGGCAAATGAGAGAGAGGTCAGGGCTAGAGGTACAGATTTGGGAATTGTCCATAAATGGCTGTTGAAACTGTAAAAATATTGTACTTTCCTATGAAGACCATGGTTTCTCAACCTTTGGTACTGTTGACAATTTGGTCTGTATAATTCTCTGTTGAAGGAGGCACATCCTTTCCATTGTAGGAAGTTTAGTTTTCTTGGCTTCTAACCACTAGATACCAGAAGCACACATCATCCCCCACCCCCAAGAGTTGTGACAAGCAAAAATCTCTCTAGACATTGTCAAATCTCCCCTGGAGGGCAAAAATCAGCTCCACAGAGAACTGTTGCTCTAGGAGAGATTGCAAAGTCAGAAGAGAAGATGTCCAAAGGCAGAACATTTGGGTTCTTTTTTTAAAGATTTATTTTTATTGTTTTTGACAGAGAGAGATACAGAGACAGAGACAGAGAAGGGGGAGGGCCCAGAGCAGTATCCATAGTTGCACATCATTGGTTTTTTTTCCACATAGTTTTATTCCACAGGTGGGCTTAGGGCTGCACAGGGCAGGAACTGGGCCAGGGTCTCACCTCAGTGAGAACCGAACTGGGGGCACTCCCTTGTTCAGCTTATGGGACCTCATGGGTTGGGGCTGGGATTCGATCCTCAGTCCCTGGGGCTGCAAAGTGAGCGCTTAACCCACTGAGCCATCCTGGCTTCCCAGAACCTTTGGGTTCCAAGAGCACTGCCAAAAAGGAAGAGAGCACGTAGGAGGTGGGGGTGACTGTCACAGATGAGGTGGCCAGTCATGTAAAACAGTCTACAAAGAGGAGTTTGGAGACAAGAGGCTGTGGCAATGGTGAGAGCTCTGTGATTCGTCGGGGAGCAATTGTAATTGAGCTTTCTGAATGTGTTTTTTCATTGTTTTCTAGCCTCTCCCCTGAGAAGTACAGAAGTAAACTGCCTGCTTGGGTCATACTCATAAATCAGAAGAATGGGGTACATATCAAAGTACCCCAAAGTTTGCTTGGTTGCCTTGCAGGCTGTTAACATGCCTTTTCCCCTATTTTTTCTGTTAGTTTGCTTTTTCACTTGTAAAGTGCTTTAGCAGAAATATAGATTATACATATATCATTTAATCCTAGTAATAACCCTGCAAAGCAGCTTTCATTCTTTTTTTTTTTTTAAGATATTTTTTAATTGTTTGAGAAAAGGTGAGTGAGAGAGAAAGAGAGAAGTGGGGGTGGGCAGAACAGTCGCCATAGTTGTACATCATTTGTTGTGACAGCTTCATTCCACACAGGTGGATGTGGGGCCACACGGGGCAGGAACCCAACTGGGGGCCTCCTGCCTGGGAGGCAAGAACATTCTCCACCATCTCGGCAGTTACCAGTTGCGCTGCAATTCAGAATATGGGTTGGCATGGGCTGGGGCCAGGATTCAATCCCTGGACCTCGCAGTTGCAAGGCAAGCGCTCACCCTGTTGAGCTATCCCAGCAATTGAGGAAACTAAAGCTCCCAGAGGGAAGTGGCCTGCCCAAGACTACACAGCCAGGCGGTAGTCGAGCTGATCCCCAGATCTTCTGATCACATAGGGACTGAGAACACTGTTCATCACACCACCATTACTTCTTTGGCTGCAACTCCTACTACTTAGCATCTTTTCCTTACAAAAGTTACTAAACCCTGTCTTTCTTCTGGGATAGAATCTTCCTTGACTGTAAAGAAATCAATGACTTTTGTTTCTTGTCTTTTACCCTGACTGTAAAAGACCATTTCTGCTCCTAGCCTGTAATTCGGTGCCCTACTGAATCTCTCACCTTTTGAGGGTGTTAGCAAGGTAGTCTTCTGACAAAGGGGAACATTGTAATGTTTGCACAGGTGAGGCAAGCCTGCAGGCATTCTGCATGGTGAAGATGACAGTGAACAAGCAGGTCTCAGGCCCAACTGTGTGCACTTTGGAATCTCCCCGATGGTTGCTGAGTTGAGGCCAAGAGTCAGCTCCCTCAAGACACCAATGTATGTCCTCAGCTGGCAGCAGCATGCTGAACCCCAGGAACCCCTCAGTTATCGTAACCCCGATTCCCACCCTGGGGGTCTTCCTCCATTGCTCCTCACTCCCTTCAGACATCCCACTCTGGCCTTTTGTATCTTGGCACCTCTCATGTTCCTCTATCCACCACCTCACTTAGTAGCTGTAACTCTTAATAATAGTAATCATCACAGTCACCATTTACTGAGGGTTTTCTAAGTGCCAGGCACAAAAAATGAGGTAACTGAGGCTTAGTGATGGTATGGAAGTTTGTCCAGGATGGCATAAATATTAAGTAATAAATCAACATGTCTAATAGAAGTATAATTCATGCCACTTCTATAATTTAAAATTGTCTACTAGCTAAATTAAAAGAGAAAGAAAACAGGTGAAATCAATTTTACCAATATTTTTTATTTAACTCAATATATCTGAAACATTAATTGACATGTCATCTATATACAAAATTACTAATGGGATTTTTTTTTTTAATTTATTTTTTTGTTTTTGACAGAGACTGAGAAAAACAGAGAGACAGAGAGAAGGGGGAAGGCCCAGAGCAGTCTCCATAGTTATATGTCATCAATTTTCATCATGGTTTTGTTCCACACAGGTGAGCAGAGGCCACGCAGGGTGGGAATTAGGCTGGGGGCCTCCTGCATGGAAGGCATGCCCCCTTGAGACAGGTGCCGAACCGGGAAGTGGGGGGGGGAACCAAGCTGGGGGCCTCCCGCACAAGAAATAAACCTGGTTTAGCATATGGGTCCCCATGGGCCAGGACCAGGATTCAATCCTCAGTCCCAGGGGCTGCAAAGCAAGCGCTTAACCCGCTGAGCCAACCCGGCTTCCCTACTAATGGGATATTTATGTTCTTTCTCTTATAATACATCTTTGAAATCTGTAACCAGGAGCCAGCCTGGCTGAATGGAATCCCTGAGTTCGAGTGGTGGGAATTGAGACAGACCAAATGACCTGCTGACTGCCCTCAATAGGACAGCCCCGAATAGCTTTATTCAATCACTTATATAGCCAAGGTTCACATCATTACAAGGAGCAAGGAAAGACAGAGACGGAGTTTTTCCACTACATCTCATTAACTGAAGTACCGCGCAGGCAGTTTGTTATCAGGAACACGCAGGCCCTCTTCCATGTATTCCTATCATCTCACAGCCTGTGATCTAACACCTGGCGCCAGCTGTCTGATCTTCATGTGAAGCTACATGTATACATTTTTCTATGTCTAATCACCCAGCTGCCCCCCGAGGGAGATGAAAGTGGGGGCCGAGGCCCTGCCATCAAGACCCCCTCCATTCAGGCAAACAACCGGCTCCCAACAGAAATCCAGTGTGTATTTTACTTTTACATCACATCTCAATTTAGACTGGCCACATTTCAAAGTGCTCAACAGCCACATGTGGCCAGTGGCTACTGCATTGGACAGCACAGATGTCAATGAAGATTCCTGACCCACCTCCGCTAAGCCACACTGTAGCCTTTCTAACCTGGTGAAGGGTGGGGCAGCCACATCCTCTGTGAAAGCAGGCTGGTCTTGTCCACCAGGATTCAGGTCTGCAAAAACATAGTATAGGGGAAGCTGGGATGGCTCAGTGGGTTAAGCGCTCACCTTGCAGCTCTGGGGACTGAGGATCGAATCCCGCCCCGGCCATGGCCCATGCGAACCCATATGCTGAACTGGGGAGTGCCCCCAGTTCGGTTCTCACCGAGGTGAGACCCCGGCCCAGTTCCTGCCCTGTGCAGCCCCGTGCCCACCTGTGGAACGAAACCATGTGGAAAAACCAGTGATGTGCAACTATGAAGACTGTTCTGGGCCCGCCCCCTTCTCTCTGTTTCTGTATCTCTTTCTCTCTCTCTCTCTGTGTCAAAAACAATAAAAATAAATCTTAAAACAACAACAACAACAAAGCATAACAATCTTATCTAATTGAGGATAAGATTTAATTATAAATTACAAAAGTGTCTCAAGATGCTACAGAGGCCTAAAATTTATTAGACCCTTTAAAAAGTATTTGTTAGAGAAGCTGACATTTCCCCCTTGGAACTGTGACTTCTGGGATGGAACAGGAATGTTTCTGCATGTCCCTGTTTTTGTTCTTCTATCTTGATAAATACACCATCCAGGAAGAGTGAATTTTCTCTGGCCTAGAGCCAGGTTAGTGGAAAAATCCTTTGCCCCGGGCCCCCTCTCTGGTCCACAGGGTAGTTCTCTCACTTTTTTCTTTTTTTTTTTTTGACTGAGCTCACCAATCTGGTAGTTGTGGCCGTTGCAACAAGTGCAAGATTAAGAAACTGTGGGGTTGGTGAGCCATCATTTCCTGATTTACAGGAGACAGTCATGCATTCCAGGCACTGTGCTAGGCACATTGCAGGTGCTCTCCTTTTGCTCCTCACCACCACTGTCTGAGGTCTCCTTAGCACCTGCAAAACCCAGAGAGGTGAAGGTTCACGCAGGGTAACCCGATGCGTACTGACACCTGAGCCCAGGATCAAAGCATTCCAGATTTTGCGGGATTACTGCTTCCCGCCCACTTACAGACAGGGAAGCAAGGACTGTCTAGCAAGAAATGTTCATATTGCCTTTCTGCTTCCCTGTGAACTAGTCCTGGCAAGGTGCTTACAGTTGATTTCAGTCTCTCAAAATTGGGGTCAGATATTCAGGACATAAACAAGGAGCCGGCTGCCCTTTCTCTATTAGAGGGTCCAGGCTCGGAAAACCTGGGAGGGCTGCTTCCTCCTTCTCTGGTTGCTGATGAATCAGGAGACTTTGGGTGCTGGGTGCCCTGTTGCTTTAAGCCTAAACCCTGGTTTGGGAGGAGACTGGGAGGGCAGTGGAGGGCGCCCGCCTACCTGGGGGAACCTGCGTGAGGTGTGGCTGGATCGGCTTGGGATGCGAGGTGAGCAGGGGGCGGGCTGAAAGTTGGAGCAAGCAGGAAGTGAACCGAGGGCAGCCCGGGAGGAAACAGGCTAGGCGATTTCTTCGGCTGACAGGCCTGAGCGGCTGAGACATGGTGAGTGAGCTGGAAACTAGGAAGGGGTTGATTTAAAGAAGAGCCAGAGGGGGCTGGGGATCAGGGAAGGGAGTTGGTGGCAAGTCAGAGGGCTGGGCCAGCGCTGACCGTGGCCTCTTTGACAACTATCTGCAAATAGCTCTGAGCTGCCTGAACTGGTGTTCCTGCTCAGTCCCTGCTCCTTCCTCCGTGACCTCTGTGCTGGCCTGGAGCAGGGCTTCGGTGGGGGTGGAGGGTCTGAATTCCAGGCAAGGAATAGCCTAGAGGCCCTTCATCGCCGCCTCCAGCCCTCCCCCCTCCAGCCAGCTGGGTGTTGTGAAATTCCTGGGCAGCGCCTCTGCTGTTCCCGGCGCAGATTCCAGCCCAGGGGCTGGAGCTGTCCCGTCCGCCTTTCACTTCAGCCCTGGCCTGGGGAA
Source organism: Craseonycteris thonglongyai (assembly GCA_004027555.1). NCBI lineage: Eukaryota > Metazoa > Chordata > Mammalia > Chiroptera > Craseonycteridae > Craseonycteris > Craseonycteris thonglongyai. The sequence continues at coordinate 17,022 of PVKE010007617.1, forward strand.
CAGGCCTGGGGAAGGCGTAGATCTCAACTGGGGTCCACGGGTGGGCCACCAAGCAATGTTGGGGTGTCCGCTTGAATAATACTCTGAAATAAATAGTGGATCCCGACACTTGGGAAAATCGCCTTTCCCCTGAAAAAGTCTGCCCAGGCCTGCTATGGAGGAACCTAACGAATTTGTTTCTCCACCCAGTCCAAGAAATTGGCCTCCTTTTCATAAACTTGAGGAAGAATGAAGGGCTTGTAAAAGAACCAGAAGCTGGTTCTCTGATCATTGAGTTTGGACCCATCCCCTGGCCTGTTTCTGGAGATCCAGTGCATCCAGGGAGGGAGAACCTTAATAACGTTTTGCCCTCCCTGTTCAAAAACCTTCTGAAGGCTCAGGATGAGGCGTCAGGCAGGGAGCACTGGCCGTCCGTTTTCCCCAACGCCCAGGCTGTCATTTTTATTTAATTACTATCTGATTAAGTGGTGCCTGCGCGTGGTGCTAAGTGGGGTTGGGAAAGCAGAAGTTTGTGGCCCAACGGCTTGCTGTCTCTCTCGTGGGGCCTTGTGAGGGACTGGGAGTTTACTGCTGGCGCTCTGGGTCACAGCCATTAGGCTGCTGAGGATGCCAGGGCAGAGGCAGCTCTCCAGCTGCTGTCTTGGAGGGAGGGTTGGGCCAGGTGAGGGTGTTCTACTGGCGACCACAGAGATTTGCCCCGAGGACCCGGTAGGATCTGGGGATTGGTATACAGTGGAGGTTCTGCATTGTGAGATGCCAGCTCAGCTGTCTTCTCTGTTCCTCTTTGAGGAGCAAAGAAGCAGTGGGAAAGGATCTGGGGGTGTGCTTCTTCCCTGAGAATCTGAACAGAAGTGTGACCTAGTCTGTTGAGAGTGTGCATTTGTTTTTGACCACATGAGTAGTACAGGGAAAACATTCTCTTTATAAACAGTTCAAGCATTACAAAAATCTAAAGCCTATCATCGCCCTTCCCCTACTTGGGCCTCTAATGCTGAGTCTCAGTTCCTCCAGCACTTGGCCTAATTAACCCTGTGTTGTTGCCCAGGAGGAGGCCAGTGGAGGTGGAGGAAATGACCGAGTGCGGAACCTGCAGAGTGAGGTGGAGGGAGTCAAGAATATTATGACCCAGAATGTGGAGCGGATCCTGGCCCGAGGAGAGAACTTGGACCATCTCCGCAATAAGACAGAGGATCTGGAAGCCACAGTGAGACTGGGAGCCCAGTGAGGGCGAGAGGAAGAGAGGGAAGGAGGGAGGATCTTTGGGGATTTGGGGGTTGGTGGTGTTGGGGGCAAATTGAACAGGAGGGATGTCTGCCCCTTTACCTGGTTTGGGAATTGATTGAGCTGAGTACCCACTTATA